>OY748299.1:4839763-5018239 GCA_963556515.1 Nudaria mundana
GATCCAGCAGAGCGGGCGCGTGATCTGACCTGTCTGGTATCCGGGTGATCCCGCATACCATCTGGGTCAGACCGTGAGAGAGCGAACGCTTGGGCGGCCCTACCCGCATGATCAGTCCTGAGGGACCCGAGCCATTCAATGTGATGGCCATTGAAGTCTCCCAGAAACACTAGGTCAGCGTTCGGGAACTGCACCTGCGCATCATCAGCCGTCTCGCTGAGGTACTGGAAGAGCTTTGTTGTCTCAGAATCCCCTGTGTGGGAACGGTAGACGCACACGTAGATCTGGCTCATAGAGCCATGTTCTACGTTCAGCCAGAGGACGGAGTTGGAGGGGTTCTCTAGGCAGCGCAACCGGCGACAGCAAACATCCGCCCTAACGAACACGCACACCCCGGCTTTATCTCGAAATTGTTCCTCGATGACATAGCCGGGGTAACACAGGTAAGACGTGTCGTCAGGGCGGCGTATTTGTGTCTCCGTGAGGAACATCACAGCGGGCCGTGCCGTCTCTAGGTGATGGTGGACGGCATCGAGGTTCGCATGGAGTCCACGGATGTTGGTGAACTCCACCTCGAAAAGTGAAGTTGTGGGGTTTCCTGGGACCGCTGTGGAACGTTTTCTTTTTTTATGTTGCACTGCCATAATAAATTTGAAGAAGAAGCGTGAAGACAGGGCGACATTTGGTGCAGCAGTAAATGACAAAGCGCAGGGGCTAGCTTCGTCTGGAACCGTTTGGTTAGGTCGGAGCCGACCCGCCGGACGGAAGGGCTCCCAAACCCCCCTGATGCAAGGCCGCCGCTACCCCACACCGGTTACCACCCGGAGCGGCGATCCCACATCAGGATTATGCGCAACATGGAGGGCAGCCTCCTGGGGTGATTGGTCCCAGGTGGGCCCCATGACTGTGTTGCGGGCGGCCGCGGCAACGCCGTTGCTAAGGGTCTCCCTGGCCGGCGAATCGACCCACAGCACCCACACTAGACTCCGCTTCGTCCCCACTGGTCCCATGCCTGCTGCACCATACATCGCCCCGGGCCCGGCGGTGCAGCTGCTGAACCCCTAACGCAACCCAGCCTGGGCTGGGTTACTTGGGGGGCTTTAGCACGGCTGCACGGTGGTACCCCCCCGGACCAACACTGTTGTACTACCTGGTACCCACGTAGGGGCCGAAGCCACTTCATGGGTACCGTAAATTAACGAGCCTCGTCCGTTGATCAGCAGGTGTGCCACTAGCAGGTGAGGTCGCTGGGGCCCTTAAGATGTTGGTAGAGCCCCTTTGCACCCAATGCTTACCTAATGGCATTTCCCGACATTTTGATTGAAACGCAGTAACCGTAATGGTCATGGTTTGGTTAACGGTACCTACACGTGAGTCTCTTCATTGTATCAATGTTTGAATCACTTAAAAGTTAGTGACGTTGTAGTGCTGTATTTCATGAAATTTCTTAAATTATCGCAATAACATCCATAACCTGGCGTCCCGGGTACGTCCTCAAAAGGATAACCCAAGGCGCCCGGCGTACAGACACCTACCCTACCTATTAGACTAGCTATATACCTAAAAGGCTGTACCTAAGTACATTGTATAAGTTCGTAAAGCGCCTGTTAAAAAGGTAAAATCATGTAAATTGCTACGCCATTCTGTTGGAACATATACAATAGGTGATTGTTGTGCCCTGTTCCACTGCTTCGCCATTTGAGCGCAGGTAAGCGCACTCGTTAACTCTATGAAAGCACTTACACTGATGCTTGGTGATGCTCGTAGCGTTGCACTTTTATTTTTGATATTGTTTATTGTAGGTTAATGGCTTCATAGGGATTTGTTGCCAAATTATTAAGAACTTCAAAGGGAACGTCAACTAGTCTGTGTACCTATCTCTGAACAGTAATATATTTATATTAAGGTGAACCTTAATTAGGTATACCTTACAGGAGCTTCGACTTCAGTTGATCGACTTAATGAACCAATAGGACCTATTGCATAAAATATCAGTCACGTGACCAAAGATAGGTCTACAATTCAGGTAAGTCGTGTATTTTTAAACTGCGAAATGGTTGATGAAATAATTCGATCGACTAAAGTTGACACTGTTTGCTAGGGCAGCTGTGGAGCTGAAAAAATATTAGGTACCTACATCTGTGAGACCTTTCATGACATTATTGACTAAATGAATGGATGAATGCGAGTTCCTTTTGTTGCTATGGCTTTTACGACTTTGGGGAAAAAGTATGTGAGTTTATTTCTATCTTCAGCGATTTTTCGTTTGTCAATTAACGATTTTCCAATTTTAATTTGCAAACATTACCTTTGTACAATCTATGCAATAAATTCCAAAATGCTTTTCATATAAATTAAAACAATCGTTGCTTTACTTTTTTTAAATCTCCCTAATGCTAAACCAATTTAGTTAAAAATGCAAAACCGTGGTTGTTCCAATTTGTCGTTGGAAAAACTCAGTCGATAGTTGTTTTATTCCCGCATTCGTTAACTCTGCAGCCAATTGCGATTCCACTCATAATGAATATTCGATTTTTTGTTTGCAATTCATTTACAATTGATTCTGCGGTCCTTAGCCTGAGTTAAAACGAGATTCTTAGGTATGCTTAAACCAACGTAATTCCATAGAATAATACAACTGATTGTTTAGATTATTATACTCTGCTACGAGATAAGCTAAAATAATCTTTTCTATTCTACTCATAAAGGGTGATTTCGTTTAACGATAACCCCACGTCTTAAACTTATGGCCCATTGGACAATTTGGTTGATGTAAAGCGTATCCGCAGGCGAGACCACTTTACTTGATGGTATTATACGGTTATGTGATGTGTTTTTCATGTCCTCATTTTATTCCGCAACTGCGGACGTTGAAGGGTCGCATAGGCTGTTTGTATATTCTTCCTTTGCTCTAAAAGTTCAGTGACAGAGATCACATTCCTTTCAAACGTCAAGCAAACGTCACATGTATGTAAACAAAATGTCAACTGTCACATAGTCTTGCTTGAGTTTTCAAAAACTTTGTGGAAACTCTAAAGTTCTGAACCTTCCTTAATCATTACTTTCAAACTGTCACACCAGGGACTTTCACTAAACTTTTAAATTAAAATTACTTATCCGAGTCTTGTTATGTCTTAATAACTTGTTTTACAACGTGATAATTGGCACTTCTCGGTAGGTACTGTTCTAGTTTAGAGTACCCAATATCGGGACCTCACAAAGAACTATGCGTCAAACGGAAAAAATTAAAAGGCTCACCAGGCTATACCTACCTAACTCAGTCCATTCCTTGAATTGTTCTTACATAATTATTTATTTTATTACGAAATCCAACAATCCACCTAAAAATACAATTTATTTAAATCTAATCAATCACAATCAGCAATATCTAATAATATTATTATCTGGCATAAGGTTTTCTTCAAATAGGAGATGAGCTCGTACAGCCTATTTTTCGAATTTAGGTCAGGTTACGTATTTACGTTGTATGAACAACGGGATCCTAAGGTCCATAGGCACACATGGGTATACGATAATACCTTTCCTAAGTTTGACATATTAAAAATAGGTATTATGAAGGTCAAAGTATACTTACTTACTTGTAAATGGAATCCTGTAGATTCCGAAACGACTTATACCTATTCTATTTCTATAACATAACTTATATACGATACTTACCAACTTAAATAAAACTAAAAACTAAAACTTTATAAGCCGTTCTTCTTGTACATTGTGATTGTAACGTAGCTCGCCATCACAAGGTTCTTTTACCTAGAAGAAGATTATTGGGTAAAGGTAAATAAAACGAACAATCTTCTTATTGTATATTGAATCTGGTTCGACTTGTTTGTGTAGGTATACCTGTCTACTTACTTAGTTAATGATAGATGCCGACGTTAGTTAGTTAGACGATATATTTATTATTCGTAGCCCACAAATTAATTTATTCCCTTACGCTTTGTAGGGATGATTGACGTAGAAGAATAAATAGTTCCCAAATTGATTTTGATATAATTGATGATGATAGAGAAAATAGATGTTATAGTCCCGTATCTAATGAATATACAGACATTTACTTCAACAGTTTTTCAATACCCTGATAAGAATAATGTAGCAACAAAACCCTGAACAACATGTTTACCATTTCGTATTGTTTAATATAACTGTGCATTCGATATCGCTGGAGATTCGAATCTTAAGTCCAAGCAACTTGTTAGGCGTCAGTGGGCGTAAGCCTATTAACCGAGGGATTAGATAAGGAATATTATAAAGGATCAGTACCTACGGGGCTATTATCTATATAAACGTGCAAGAAATGTAATAAAAAAAACAAGATTTTTCATAAGAAGACATGATTTAGCGATAGACTCTCGATGACCTTACCACAGAATAGGGAATAGTACTTACATACATAACTTGCACTCCGGCGTTAATTAATGCACATTCTTTTGTTTACAGAGAACATCATTCGAACGTTAGGGTTGTCCAGTAGAGTAAAATATATACCAACATAATTTGACCAATAATTATGACATTAATGCCTCTATATCAACTCTATGGTCAATACCGTATCACAAACAAGAGACAACCCTTACTGACTTACAACTTCAAGTTGTAGCTGATGTTACGTATTTTTTGCGATTGTTAGGCGAGTGACATAGCCCCTGACCTTACGTTGATAGAGTTTTTAAAGTCATAGGTTATAGACTTCAGTAGAAATGATTCAGGCGGCTGGTTTATGGAAACATATCTCAAAGGAATACCTGGTTCTCAATCTGATGATGTACCTACCTACAATCAGTGTTTAAGTTAATGATCAAAAACTATATTTAACATGGCGGATGCCGCCAAATGTAGGTACTGAGATGTGCATTGATAAATCGAAAGTATCAAAATACCAGCCAGATTGAGAGGTTAGTTTTGATTCTTGAATATAGTTAATGATATTAACTTTGGACCCTGACTGTACCAACTTACCTCCTTGTGGGAAGAACTGGGAATATATAAGTTTAAAAGTTTCTTCTTTGACGACTCCCGTGGGGCATTCAGCCTTGAAGCCCCTGTACAACCGTTTTAATTCCGGTTCCGTAAAACGGGTTGCTCGTCGAAGCGCCGCTATTGAATCCGGCCGATACCGGGGAAGCTGTTCACCTAATTCCTCGAGTTCCGAATCTGAAAACGAAAATTAAGATTTTTGTTAAATTGGATTCATTTTTCAAATTAAGAACGTTAGATTTTTTTAATATGGAGAAAATGTGGTCAACCAGTTTTGCCAACAAGTTGTATGCAAGGTTAAGTTTTTATATTGAATAAAATGCGTTTTCCTGATTGCAGACATAGGTAAGGGAACTTACTAACATCAAAAGGCGTCAATAGGTCAGATCCTCTTCGCGGTATACCCTGGGCTACAGCAGTGGCTACAGCAATTGTGCTACACTAACTATTTCTGACCGACGCTTATCTAATCTAATTTTCGTTTTCAGATCCGGAACTCGAAGAATTACTTCGAGTTCCGAATCTGAAAGTTGTATGCAAGGTTAAGTTTCTATAGGTTGAATAAAATACTTTTTCCTGATTGCAGACACAGGTAAGGGACCTTACTAACATCAAAAGGCGTCAATAGGTCAGATCCTCTTCGCGGTATACCCTGGGCAACAGCAATGGCTACAGTAGTTGTGCTACACTGACTATTTCTGACCGAAACTGTCTGCCTGGAACGAACATGGACCCACCACTACTTAAAAAATGGCTTATGGTAGTAGAACACCTTTGATAGTACCGTAAGGGGAAAACCGGTCAGGGTTTCGTAATAAATTAGTAGAATAAGTGTAAGTACATGAGTTAGGTCATAATGTAATAGTTTTTATCCCGGTTATATGTTCCCGTACGAATTGTGACACACGGAATTTCATACTAATACTAAATGCATTGTTCTTCTACTATTTCTTTCATTACATCCGCAATGTTACAATTCAGATATTACCGAATGTAAATTCAGTACTATCACAGTAATATCATTTTGTTTATAGACTAGATAACTCAAGAGGGATGAGAGGAAAGGCCATAAACAATTTTACGAGTTCGACCCTCTTGACCAACGCTTCGTGACCAGCATACCACGTTTAGAATATTGTTAGATATCTAATGTGGTGAATACAGAATAAGTAATGTAAATACGTTGGGAATAAACACACATAATCACGGCTTTATCCCGAAAGAGGGAGGCAGAGGCGCTTGTGACACCCAAATTTTGCCGGATCCTTTAAAGGAAATATGTGTGATTTCATTAATGAATAAATGAACAGTCAGGTCAAGTCAGGTTTTAAGTCAGGACATGAAAAGAAAGAAAGAAAAGAAAGTTTTTTTTAATTGTTGCATCACAACTTTACACTCAACGTTACACAAAGAAAAATATAACTTATCTGTGGTCACGACGGCCACATACGTAAAATTGACGGAAGTGACACATCGTCGTGTGACACTGACAATGTGGTTTGGTTTGACACTTATGAGTGACGTGTGTGTGGCAGGAAATACGTGGCAAGCACGTGCCGCGTTTTTACAACATGAAACACTCACATGGACATGACAACTCAGGGTTACACAAGACACTAAAATTGTGCAAGAAATTAAATGAAGCTTAATAAAATTGTCGTCACGGCCGTAAGAAAACATATAAAAACACCAAACGCTCAACTCCTCAACGTAATAGAGGGTTAAAAGTTATACGCGTTTTAATTTCGAGAGTGAAACTTTTACCAAAGTTGGGCAACATTTCATAATATTTTTTAATTATTTTCAACGGGTTAAGGAAACTGTGACGAAAGTATCACAAAATTCTTACAAGTACTTAAAAACTTCTTCAGATTTTCATCAAGTTGTTGATTTTTTCAATGTCTTTTTTCTCGGTTCGTATTAAAAGTATGCTAATATTGTATGACGAGTTTGTAGGTTTTCTTTTAAAAGTACTTAAGTTGGTAGGTACTCATTTAATGGAGAAAGTTTTTAAAGCAATGACTTGCACAACAACCTGCAATAAACATAAATAGCAAAATCCAGCAATCCCCTGAAAATCAACACTGATTCAAATCAAACCTCACTTTACATCATTTAAAACATATTTTTGCAAAGTTTCAAGCCATTGAGAGACTCGTCATCAGGCAGTACGAACCTGCTGCTGCTGCTTCCGCATCTGATGCAGCAGCACGACAGATGTCGTTTAGACATAACAGAACAATGCAAGCATGTCGAATGACTTTCATCCAATAGGCGTTAATTTCCCGAGTTTTTGTCGCCAGAGCACGCGGCGGATGAGCTATGACAGGTGACGACGCTTGACATCTGGGTGAGGCTGACCTGGGGAATTGGAACAAAGCAATATGGCTGACCATCGTGAACATTGAATCATAGTTTATATTATTATACCTATGACGTCATACTTGACTATGAAACTATGAAAATCTGTTAGAATTTTATAAAAAGTTTGGTAAGAAATTCACAACATGATACGATAATCAACGTCAAGTCGGTCAAGTGTTTACTTAAAATTATTTATTCAACTATTTTAAAAAGAACTTGAGTGACTATTCTGAGTCACATATTCAAATGTATTAACAAAGGTTTACATAATAATATACGAATACAAGTGATTAGAGTCTCCTTTTAAGCATGAAATGCCTGTAGTAAGAAAACTGCTCTTCAATAGCTTGTAATTGTTGAAAATACAATGAAGCTGCGTTAACATCGGGTAATAACCAATATGTAAGACTATAATATTTATACAAGAAAGTGTTTGTGTGTTGACTTGATATTGAGTTAAACATATGAGTAGAGAGATGGTCATAGTAATAAACCAAATTCCACTACCAGAGCCATATTTATAACGCACTTCTACATAGCTATTGTTTGTAAGTTGGATCGGAAAATAAAAGTTTCACCAAACCAAATATGTATATCATTGTTTTATTTGAGACAAAAACAACTAAGAGTGACGCACTACAACATTGTTAGACTTAACTAAGAACAAATGAATTACAAAACAATTCTGATAATCAATTTAGACGAAGTTAATCTAACCGAAATTGGGCTCGCCCAATTTCGGTTAGACACTCTCTCTCTCGCACGACACACTCTCTCGACACGCGAGAGAAATATTGAGATAATATTTTCCATTATCTTTCGGAACAGGAACATTTCTCCTTGAGCGGTCAGTGGATAAGGAAACTCGAAGGAGGTGCGATATCGCAGGAAACTTGCCGTTTGCACAAATCATGAAGGTATACTTACATTGCCTCTACCACGAGTTTGTTATACAATTTTCACATAAGAATTTTTCTAATTTGTTTTTTTTACCTTAAAAACAAATATTTTTATTTGTTATAATTTTCAGTAGGTAGTTAGGTACCCATAGGGTAAAAACGGGAGCCTATTACTAAATCGATTTTCAAATTTTTCTTCAAAATTACAATACAACTGCTCCTTTTTGTTAACTTCATTCGGCCATTTTGGACATGTGTGCCCAGTGAAGGCATTAGGCTTGCCCCCTATTACGTGGGACTAAAAATACTGGCAAATTGTGGGTGTGTAGTGCACCTCGGCCTACGCCTTCGAGGATATAGGCGTGATTTGTGTGTGTATGTGTGTATTACTACAGATATAAGAATACTATACTAGTAGAATACCATTCTATACTATACTGGTATACATGGGGCACACTAAAAGTTTTGCACTTCTAGCTAATCGGAACTATTTGAATTTCGAATTTTATATTTTTTTAAACGTTGCAACCTTCTTAGTAATAAAAAAAACAATTGGCGGGAAATCATTTGTCAATTGTTTTTTATCATACATCAAAGTTCTACGTATGCAACGAAAATGGAATTAAGTCGAAAAGATTTTAGAGCGATGATTTTTAATGATTTTAAAAGTTCTCTCACTTCGCAAGACTGTGCCGCTCGTCTTCAAAATGCTTTTGAGAGAGAAGCACCTTGTTTGAGTTGCTGAATTTGAGAGAGGTAACCAAAAAAAAATTCTTTACATGACGAATTTCATGAAGGGCGGCCTTCAACTGCCGTCAACGAAAATAATGTGGCTACTGCTAAGCGGTTAATTGACGAAAACCCGCGGATTACCTATGAGACAATTCGAGGACTATTGGGGATTGGTATGAATCAAATCCAGAAAATTTTATCCGAAGAATTGAAAGTTCGGAAACATTGTTGTCGTTGGATCCCTCATGAACTGACAGCGGCGCAGAAGCGGGCTCGCGTGGAATGGTGCTCACAGATGCTACTGAGGTACGACCACGGACATTCTAATGCTGATTATGACATTGTCACAGGAGACGAAACGTGGATTTATTGTTTTGAACCCGAAAAAAAAAACAGCAATCTTGTTAATGGATGTTTGAAAATGAGAACAAGCCAACAAAAGTAAGGCAGGCGAGAAACGTTGGTAAAAAAACGATCGCGTTTTTTTTCTCAGCTACGGGTCCCATCTGTACAATTCCACTTGAAGATCAAAAGAGTGTTAATGCCGAGTGGTATTCTACCATTTGTTTACCCAGGGTGTGTGAAAAAGTTCGCGAAAGATGACCCAAACAAAAGCCGCGTTCTCCTACATCTTGACAACGCTTCTTCACACGCGGCCAACAAAACAAAGTCAGTTTTAGCTTCCGAAAAAGTACAACTCGTCACGCATCCTGCGCATAGCCCGACCTAGCACCCTGTGATTTCTGTATTTTCCCCAAAATCAAAGATTTGATGAGAGGTTTTACTTTTACCCACTCCGAAGAGGCAGTGATAGCGTTCAATCAGCACGTAGAAAACATGCCTTCAGATCTGTGGTCCTCCTGTTTTAAAAAATGGTTCGATCGCATGAAAAAAATTTCAAAATGTAAAGGAGTATTTTGAATAGCAATAAACATAATATTTTGGTTTTAACATGTTGTGTTTTTAAGTTACGCAAAACTTATAGCGTGACCTACGTAATACTATACTGGTAGAATACTATACTATACTATACTATACTATACTGGTATTACTAAATCTTCATTGACTATCTGTCACCGGACTGTATCACACGAACATAAGGAATAGCGAAAAATGCTCAAAGGAGTCACGAGCCCGATTTTGATGAAACTCAAAACCTCATCATTAGATTTTTTAAAAACCTATAATCCTAGCTGATTTAGAAAAAAAATCACACGCTTTATTATTACTCCATACAATAGTGTTGCTGTTAAGGATCAAATTCTGGGAAGTAATGATATACGGCAAATTTAAGGAAAACTTAGAATTTTCATAAAAATTTTTTTGAGCATTTTTCGCTATTCCTTATAGTTCCGGATTTGGCCATCCAAGCCAGTTGAAAAATTCAGCCTGTATATATATATTTTTGTATGGGTTCCATTTTGATGTTTCATTGCGTTAGTAAAAACGTTGCATTCATTTTGAATTCAATTTTGTTTCACTATGCAATTCATGAATATTAACTAAAATTCACAAAGAGTTACACGATATGCAATCTACACTGGCATATCGTGTAACATTCGTTATTTATTTAAATTCATTTTCAACCGACTCTCAAAAAGGAGGAGGAAATTAGACTGTTTTTTTTGTTTGTTTCGAATTTGATATTTTTTTAAATTGAAAGCTACTTCCCGCGTGGTCTTATTTAAATTTGGTCCCATATCGGTAATTTGAAGTCGGTTGTTGTGTCAATTTTTGACGTGATTTTTTTAATTTACCGGGTTTTGTGAGACCAAAATCTGACTATAGGTACTTTTCAAGCAAAGCGATTTCCAGACTGAAGTAAACTGTTGTATGGCAGCAATTTTAATGGCTTTTATGCAAGTTGCTGAACACTATTTTCAAATGTTATTCATACTAAACACTACGCTATTTTTGAGGACGTTATCAATTCATGTTTTTTGATGTTTGTTACCTCTTATTTTTGGACTAGGTTAACCGCTTTTAACCTATATATTTAATACGACAATTTGTCTGTCTGTCAGTCCGTCCGTCGCGGTTTTCAATTTACATACATTTGCATGAAATTTTTTCTTTCTTTATATATTATATATATATATATATATATATATATATATATTTTTTTTTTCTATATTTGAGGCGATACAAAGTTCGCCGTGATAACTAGTATTTTTTCAAATTGAAAGCTAATACTTCACAAGTGGTCCCAATTCAATTTCATCCCTTTCCGACACTTATTTGGTCCTATTTCGGTAATTTGAAGTCGGTTGTTGTATCAATTTATGACGTGTATTTTTTAGATATTCTGTCTTAATAGTCTTATTATAGTCTTATTCTTATAGCGTTACATACGCCTCTACTGAATATTTGATTTGCTCAATTTTTACCTTTATTTTGCGAGAAGTGATTTGTACGGTGCAATTTTTTTATACACACACACACACACACACACAAATCACGCCTATATCCCGAAGGGGTAGGCAGAAGTGCATTACACACTCACAACTTGCCAGTATTTTAGTCCCACGTAATAGGGGGCAAGCTTATTGCCGTCATGGGGCACATTTATAATGGGTTATGTCCAAAATGGCCGAATGAATTTAATAAAAAGTAGCAGCTATATTGTAATTTTGAACAAAAAATTGAAACCCGTTGCCTTGCGATGAAATGCTGATGAAAGGTAACAAAATCTTACGTGCCAGCCGCTATGGCACAGCCAATTAAAGTCCTGGGCGTCTCGGACTATAATTTTTTTATAGGAATCTATAAACGTAATCAGATTTAGAGCATCGAGTCTCGTGCGTGCACGCATTCGACGCGTAATGTGTGTCCCAAGTACATCGCTTACGAAGTTACGATTTTTGTCAAAATGTCGGTTACACTAAAGTGTAGTAGTTGTAACGTTGTTCTAGACGAGCTACTAGCGTTTGTTCAGAACAAAATATCAATTTGTGATGAAGAAAGTTTAATAAGACTTTGTGTGGCTTCGTTTAGTGGTGATGAAATCGAAAAATCGAAATCATTATTATTTGAATCTTTGCCGGCGGACAGGAGAAAGCCAGTTCGTAAAGGCCAAGGAAAGGAAACCCGTGCCCTCAGTGACATTATTAGTGCCTTCAAATCCCTTTCGGACCTTGTGCCAGTTTTTGTAGCCCGAAACTTAGAGCGGCTCCCACCTCTTACATTCGATCATGTGGATGTGTCTGATATTCTCAAGAAACTGATAGTACTGCAGGAGGAAGTGAAAACCATAAAGTTGTCTTACGCTCCACTCGAGTTGCTGGAGGAATTACGGAAGGAGTGTAAGAATGTGGATACAGTGCGAGGGACCGAGGTTGCATCCCGATTTGACTAATCACCTGGCTTCCCCAATAATTTGTGGTTCGTAATCTCCTATGAATGTACCGAAAAAGTGCAGTCATGCTCAGAAAGTGCAAAAGGAGGGTACACCAAAACCGTTGAAGCCCGCGTCGGCGTCAGAGGAGGCGGTTGGAGATACTTGTTCGGCGAAGGCAAGCGAGAGTGAGAGAACAATACCTCTCGTACAGTCGTTATCGTCGAGTGCGACCGAGCCGCTGTCGGGGCTAACGGTAATGAATGAACAGCGAGTCGGTGGTTCACAAGAATGTAAACAAACAGTAGATATGGTTCCCGTAGTCGGTGCTCAACTAAATGAGGGGCAGTGGACTAAGGTTTCTTATCGGAAGTCAAAAAAACGCGTAAGAGGTGAGTTCGGCCTTGCAAACGATTTTAGTGGTAATTTTAAAGCGGCCGAGAGGAAAGTACCTATTTTTATTTCCAAAATTAGCGTTGCCACTAGCGAGAAGGATATAGTCGACTACGTATGGGCGAAAACAAATATATCCATTAAGTTGGAACGAATAAATTTAGAGAAGAATTTAGAACACAAGTCCTTCAAGTTTTTTGTACCGCAGTCAAAGGATGAAATATTTCTAGATAGTAACCTGTGGCCGAAATCAATAATCTTTAGACGTTTCGTACATTATAAGCGTAGCTATGCGGCCGGAAACACGAGTACTGGCGACGGCCCTATACCAGTTACCTATCATTAATGGATAAACAGTTATATAAGTTAGTGACATTTAACTGTAAGAACATAAAGCGATCCGTTGACCACATACGAGACTTATATTCCGAGTACGATATCATTGCACTGCAAGAAACATGGTTGTTACCAGAGGAACTGGCATACCTACACGGTATCAGTGACGACTTCGCCTGTACCGGTACCTCGGCGATGGATACGTCGGCGGGTATGTTACGGGGTCGACCGTTCGGAGGAGTCGCCATACTCAGGAGGAAAACGGTGTTTAGTAACGTGACAGTGGTTCCGTGTAACAACGCGCGAGTATGTGCTATCGAAATAGTTCTTAATGACAGGTCAATGTTGGTGTTTAATGTCTACATGCCCACGGATGAACTGAGAAATTTAGAGGAATTCACGGACTGCCTAAGTGTGTGTGCTATCATAGACAACGCTAACATTGAAAACTGTTATATTTTAGGCGACTTTAATGCGCACCCATCTTGTCGTTTTTATACAGAACTTTTAGGTTTTGCTCAAGAATTTGATTGGGTATGTGTTGATACGGAGTTATTAGGTGCTAACTCGGACACGTATACGTTTGTGAGTGATGTGCATGGTTCGCGCAGTTGGCTTGACCACTGCGTGGTCACAAGGGCAGCTCGTGACTCGTGGCGCGGGTTATTTATGATGTAATGTGGTCGGATCATTACCCACTTGAAATTAATTGTGTACTTGATAAGGTGTGCCCCAAAGAAAGTAATGTTAATGATAATTATTTAGAAAATAATGTAAGGTGGGGGATAAGAAGTCCTGATCAAGAAAAGTCTTATACCATGTCTTGTAATGAAAAACTTAGGCTTATTGACTTCCCCGACGAGCTTAGACATTGTAGCGATAAAACGTGTAATCAATATTATCATCGTAGCACTATAGACAGTATGTATAACAACATTGTACAGGCGTTACGTAGCTCGGCTTTGGTTGTTCGGGGGAGCAGCATGTGTGGGAGAAAGAAGGTTGTGATTGGATGGAATCGACATGTTGATGGTGCGTTCCGGGAGGCTAGGCTGCGGTTGCGTGTGTCGCAGGATTGTGGTAAGCCGTCCGCGGGTCCTGCTTTTACAGATATGTGTCAGGCCAGAAGGATATTTTGGTCTCGTTTGAAGTGGTGTCAAGTACACCAGGAACAAATAAAAATGGATATTTTGGCCTCACATCATTCAAAGAATGATTTTCCGTCTTTTTGGAAGCACACGAGAGGATTGAGCGGTAAGCCTGGCTTCCCTGTATCGGTGGGTAGTGTAAGCGATCCGGTGGGCATAGCCAACCTCTTTAGAGAACATTTTCAATTAGAATCGCCATTGGGCCCCGACTTGTCTTGACCTGACGCGACTGCCCGTCATGATCTTGGAACCAGATTTGCAGCCAGGGAGATCCAGGGTGTCATCAACTCCATGGTTAGGGGAAAGTCTTCGGGTCATGATGGTCTGAGTGTCGAGCACCTCAAGTATGCGGGTCCTCATTTACCAAGAGTGTTGGCTATGTTGTTTAACTTCTGTGTGAGTCATACTTATTTGCCTAGTCGGATGACTAAAACGATCGTAGTGCCCATAATTAAAAACAAAACAGGCGATATCGCGGATATAAACAACTATAGACCTATTTCTCTGGCGACAGTAATAGCGAAAGTGTTTGACAGCCTACTAAACAGACAACTTAATAAATACGTACGGCTACACGATAACCAGTTCAGTTTTCGTGCCGGGTTGTCCACTGAGTCTGCCATTTTATCGCTAAAGTGGGCTGTCAAGTACTACACAGACCGGAAAACACCTACGTATGCTTGCTTCCTTAATTTTTCCAGGGCTTTTGACCTGGTCTCCTACAGTATTCCATAGAGAAAACTTGAGAGTGCTGGAGTTCCATCTGAACTGGTAAATACTCTTAAATACTGGTACGGGGGCCAAATCAATCAGGTTCGGTGGGCGGGGGCCCTTATCAGAGCCGTATGGGTTGGAGTGCGGGGTGAGGCAGGAAGGGTTAACCTCACCTACGCTCTTCAATCTATATATAAACGAATTGATTGAGACGCTCAGCAGAGAGCGGGCCGGCTATTACATTGACGGGGTATGCGTAAATAACATTAGCTACGCCGATGATATGGTTCTGCTGAGCCTCTGTTTGTGGCCTTAGGAGGCTGGTGACCATCTGTGAAGACTATGCTGGGCTTCATGGGTTGGTCTATAATTTGAAAAAGAGTGAGATCATGGTCTTTGGTGCTGGCGGCGGGAGGGGTCCAGATACTATACCCTCGGTTAGTTTGAATGGTATACCCCTTACTAGAGTATACAAGTTTAAATATCTTGGACATTTCTTGACCGCCGACATGAAAGACCATGAAGATATTGTGAGAGAGCGGAGGGCACTGTCGGTTAGGGCGAATATGATTGCTCGCAGATTTGCACATTGCTCACAAGGTGTTAATAAAACCTTATTTCGTGCATACTGTACTTCTTTTTACACGTGCAGTCTGTGGGCGAATTATTCGCGTGAATCGTACAGTGCCCTTCGCGTGCAATATAATAATGCATTTAGGGTGTTGATGGGGTTGCCCCGTTTCTGTAGCGCCTCAGGGATGTTTGCTGAAGCTCGTGTATATTGTTTCCACACGACTATGAGAAAGCGGTGCGCCTCCCTGGTGCGCCGGGTGCGGGCCAGCCCCAACATCATCCTGCGCTGCATCACGAGCAGGCTAGACTGTTTGTATGTGAATCACTGCTGCAAGCTGTCTACCTCAGTGATAGACGTGTGGCGGTGATTCACATGCAAGCTGCTTTATTATTATGCTTTATTTTTATCTATATTTTTATTTTTATTATTTTATTTTCATGTTACATAAGATTAAGCAGATAGCATAATACTAACATAGATATAAGTAATATTGTTACTAACAAAATGAGTCTTAGTTACTTGAATAAATAAACTAAATTATTATTATAAACTTTAGTACGAAATCATCCCATCTTAAAATTCTAAAAATGTCGTTAGAACTGCAAAATATTAAGTTGCCATCACAGCTTGCTTATTTTGGTCGAACACCAGGAATAGTGGTTGAGCGAATAGGTATGGCTATTTTTATTATTTCAACATTAAACTCTTTTGCGCTTTTAATAATGTGCCTACCTATAGTAGTATTAATTTATGGGATATTATATTTGAGGAGCAGGGCTAGGTAAGGACGATTAATAATACCAGCGACTTGAATTGACGAGGCTTACGGCTAGTTTTTTTTTTAGTCGGGGTAGGTGCATCGCGCAGGGTTTGCTTGGTTTCATCATTATTGGATTTTTACTTGTACCTACATAATATAGTACTTATAACTAATGATAGGAACTTATAAATTGTTTATTTGTAACTTCCACACTCACTGTTAGATAATGTAAATTTGTATGTAGGTATGTAAGTATTTAAGTATTAACTACCTACCTATGTGAAAAAGAGAACAGTTTATTCTAAACAAACCTATGTAGGTTTACAGGATAAATTTATTGGCTGTAAAATGTATAAATGTATCTAATAATAAATAATAATTACCTACTTGCATTTCATTTTACTTATAGGATTTTACAGATTGGATATTCCACGCTTTGATTACATGATTCCACGAAAGTGTTGAGTATTATAGTTTTAAATTGTATTATTTCCCATTAAGTTTTATAATTGTATTTGTAGGTCTTTGATAGCTGAAACTAAGTATTAATCATTTCCATCCAGTGAACGGAATATCCTTCATAATCATCCCCGTCGATAAAACCACGAGGCGAAATTTATAAAAAGTGGTATGAAGAATTGCCGTAATATTTTGCAAGACCAGCCTCCTGGGTATTTGTTCAATCGACAATAGTTTTGGAACAAAGCCAGATTAGTCGAGGCGCTCATGGATTATATCTGTTGGTCTCGAAATTGGTACGAAATGTCAAAATAAATGAGAAATGTGGATTAATTGGATGGTTGGAATTTGATTCATTGTCAAGTGAGACAGTCTCACTTAGATTTTTAATCGGAATTTAACCGGACATGAACCGGATGACAGCATCCGGTTCATGTTATCATGTAATAAAAAATTGCATCATTCATAGATACCTCATCATTTTTGATCTACTTGGTCATCATTTTTGAATTTTAATTTTGTAATTATTTATTTATATCTATGTGATTATGTAATTGTATTCTTTATTTTAGTTTTATTATATAATTTTATTATTATCTTGTGTTTATTTGTTACAGTCCATTTCGACACAAATGTAATAATTTGTTAAGAAATAAAAGTCTAATGTCTAATAAACTTAATTTGGTCATAATGTCTAGATGTGAAAGAAGAAGCAATAACTCTCTTGAGCAGATCTAAGTCATAGTAAACCTACTTTCTAGTTGATAGCTGGTGAAACCTAACGCTCTAAATATCAAGTTCCTATTTCGAAAGCCTTTAAATAGTAGGCTTAAATGAGATACTCAGAATTCAGACTAACTTTATTTTGAAATCTATTTAAGCAGTAGTGCAGAGGCGACGCAACTTGTCTAGGAGAGACTAGATTGATCGCAAGACTGCTGAAATTTAATTTCGTCCAAATTTCGTACTCGACCGAGTAATCGGCTTTAGCAAACGTAGTAACGTGAATTCAATTCACGAAATAGCGTACGACATGTAACTTTGTGCTGTGCCACTCTGATTATTTAAATTTAAACCTAGTTAAAGTTATACGGGCGTATGCCTTCGTACTTGTATTAAACCAAGGATGCAAGTTTTATTTTCGCAGGTAGATGGTTTTTAAGTTACTCACTACTCAATACTCAATACATTTATTTGCCTTCTCGTCCATAGGTGCATCATCTGAATGGTTACTTTATTGGCCATATAGAACATTATATATTGAGTCCGAGACGCTCAGGACTTTAATTGATTTTGTTGCCTTTTATCAACATTTCATCGCAAAGCAACGGTTTCAAATTCAGTTTTCAAAATTATAATATAGCTGCTTATTTTATTAAATTAATTCGGCCATTTTTGACATAACCCTTCGAGAGTGCCCAGTGACGAGTGTGCGAAAATATATAATACGACTAGTTGGAAGACTCAACGAGTTAACGACTCTCTTACTATACAGGTTGAATTTTTGAAAAGGGCTTGGATGGCCAAATCCTAAACAAAGCCCGATTTGAGCTATTAAGGATCTTATTCTGGGAGGTAAGACATACGGCAAACTAAAGAAAAGAGCTCATCTTTAACAAAATACGTTTTATTTTTCTTACGTTAACTGATTAATTGTTCAAAATGTAGACTATTGTTTTCAATACATAGCTGGATTCGAGACCTCAAAGATCGTACTGCATTCAATATTACAATGTTTTTATTGATTCCGTTTAGAATATTTTCCAAAGAACGTTTCAAGTCATCAACTGTATCATACGTGTCTCTGTAAATTTCGTTTTTAACATACTCCCAGAGAAAGTAATCTAAGGGGGTAAGATCTGGGGATCTCGCTGGCCTTTGCACAGGACCATGCGTTGCAATAAAATTGTCGCCAAACTGCTGAATCAAAATCTTTTTAACTATACGGCTATTATGGGCTGGAGCTCCATCTTGTTGAAAAAATAACTGGTTGATCTGTGCCAATGGCAAATTCACCAGCTCTTCAAACAGTTCATTCAAAATTTCAACATATTTAAAAGTCGACAATGTTCCGTCATAAATTTTAAAATAAAATACTCTGTCGTTCAAAATACTGCACCAACAATTAAATGAAAATCGCACCTGGCGATGTGCTTCGGTTACCCACAAAGGATTATTTTGTGACCAGTAATGTTTATTATTTCGATTAAACATTCCATTATTAGAAAAATTTGTTTCGTCAGAAAATAAAATATTGGATAAGAAATGTCTGTCGTTGTCGAGTTTCCGATTTAACCAATTGCAAAAATCAAGCCGTCGTAAATTATCTCCTGGATGTAACTTTTGCACAATGCGTCCGGAGCAGTAACATTTAAACTTGGATTTTTTTAAAACTTTACATATCGTAGCCTGAGACACTTGAATGGTTTCAGCTGCGTTTCGGGTGGAATTAGCGGGGAATGACTCAAAATAGGTCAAAATAGCTATTTCTAAATCTTCGTCACAAATACGTGGCTTTAATAGTTTAGTTTTGCGATAGCTACCTCCTTGTTTAAGGTTATTAACCATTACTAGGAATCAATTAATAAGAGTGAGGAAATTACGATGACGATATTTGTTTCTGTACCATACCAACGCGCGTGTGGCACTTCTTCCATTGATAAAATATGCTTCTATTAAATCAAATCGATCATCATTTGTAAAATCCATTTTCAAATCACAGAATTTATATTACAAAATATTTCTTTTAATAAATTACTAAACAAAGTACGAACAGAATCGAACGGAATCTAAATTATTGGCGCCAATATGCAAATCGTTCTAATTTCAATTTTTTTTCTTATACACTTTAAGAAAAAAAATTGAAATTAGAACGAAATTAAAAGCAAGATTATTTTCTACTTTAAAATTTTACCAGCCTGCCAGAATCATTCAGAACATAATTTAAAACACGGAATAGTTACGATCTTTTCTGGGATTTCGAACGAAACAAATTATGATACAAAATTTTAATAAAATTCATATTTCATGTACCTAACATGAAATATGAATTTTATTAAAATTCCAAATTTTCCTTAAATTTGCCGTAAATCATTACTTCGCAGAATTTGATGAAGAGATATGAGAGATGATAAAGAGTGTGTTTAATTTTTCAAAATCAACGGGTTCAATTCCCAGCTAGGATTATTGGTTTTCCAAAAAATCTAATGATGAGGTTTTAAGTTTCATCAAAATCAGGCTCGTGACTCCTTTGACCATTTTTCGCTATTCCTTATAGTTTCGGATTTGGCCATCCAAGCCCTTTTCAAAAATTCACCTGTATACTTACGAGTATATTCAGCTGTATCTAAAACGAAGTTCACACAATTCACTTTTTTTTTTTTTTTTTTTTTTATTTCCGCGGCCCAAGGCCGCGGCCGCTCCAACGTCCGTTGCCGGGCGTCCCTGGTCACACAATTCACTTATAATTAATGTTATTTCTGGCATCACTGTATTACATCCGTCTCCATGACAGCTTTATTAAATAAAATAGTCGCACTAGAATAAGTAGGCGAACCACTTGAAAAAAATGATAAATGAAATCTGGATGAGGTAGCTGGCACATAAAACCTTATTCGATTTTATAACTCTTACTAGATACGTACAGATCTCACCAATTTTTGGGACTTTTTAACATAAACCACTACTAAGGATTAAGAAGAAACAAGCTTATTTAAGTACAACAAAATTACTTACATAATGGTAGCGATTAAAGTAAAATATATTCTGTCTAAGACTGACTACCACATTGAGTGGAATAATGTGAATTGGTGTGTGTAAAACTCAAAATAAGAAATCTATAACGTAAGAAAGTTATAAAAACATCACTCTCGATTCTCAGTAAACTGTCAAACCCATACAACCTAAAGACATCTAATTAAAAATGATTTTTTTGTAATGTTTGGTTTTCAGTTTGTAACAAACGTTAAAATACCAATACTATATTCAGAAGACATTTGCCTCGAACATCTGTTGCGTAAACTTCGTAATTTGCGAGTTAACGAAGAAGTATTTCAACTCTCAGAAGTGGTTGTATCCGCTTACGACTTTGACATTTTCTAGGTGTCAGACGTACACACTTAATATTCATGGAGACGTTTGACTCGCACGCCTTCCCGACATAAGGCCTCCGACTTTGTCCTGATATTATCTATGCATAATATATGGTGAAACCACAGATTTCTTCCCCTCAATTTCATCATGTTAAAAATAGAAAGGTACTTGTATATTTTTATTTTTCCGCAACTGTTTGTATTTTCCAAGGATATTACTCAGTCTATAAGTGTTTACGATACACAAAAATACGTACAATCACGTTAGAGATGAATTACATCGTATATTTTACCAATAACTTTATCGCACGTAATAGGGGGTGAGTTTATTACCGTTTCCGGGCAGTCGGAGTTTTTGATAGCACGAATAATAAGGTTAAAAACTTATTTTGTTTAAACACAAGCTCCAAGTTTTTAATAGGTTTTGAAGTTGACGCCCGGCAATGGATGATAGGGCAGGACAGCATAAAAAAAATGGTTTTGACGTGTTTTTTTTTAATTCCGCGGCCCAAGGCCGTGGCCGCTCTAACACACGCAGAAGGTATTTCCGGTGGCGCCCGGTGGACTTTAACCACCTCTATGGTCGCTACGGGGGTTTTGGTCGTGATGAGAATCCCGCGTCGTGGGGGTAGTTTTATCCCGCGTCGGTGAGTGAATCTGGTCGCGTGCTGTGGGGCAAAGGCCCCGCAGCACGCAAACCAGACTAAAAAACCTAGTACTAGTCGGCTCTCTATGCTTTTTTTTAAAATATATTTTTGGACATTCTCACACATTGTCATCTAGCCCAAATTAAGCTATTCTGTGACTAAACCTTTATTTTATTTAATGTTGTTAAGGTTCAGGCGTTTCGAGATATCATTTAATTGAACACTTTATTTAATGTAGTTTATACTTAGATGTTTTACTTCACTGTCTATCATTATGTTGAAATAAATAAAATAAAATTGTGGAATAGTGTACAAGTATAACGTTCATTTTGTATTAATAAATGTAACTTTAAACATTTAAAATTATGTAAAATGTGTTTTGAATACAAAATTAAGTAAACAGTTCCGGTGAGACGTAAAATTAAACAATTTTCTGTAGGACCTCATTTATTTGCGACACGCGTCAAATCCTGCATGGCGGTAATATAATTCAATTATTTTAACGGACTTAAAAAAAAAAAGACGTGTGGCACTCGGAGACTGCCGCGGTTAAGCTATTGCATAGTTGCAAAAAAGAAAGAAAAAAAAAAAAATAATAGTAAAGGTAACGGAAACCTTTAGTAATTCTATCAGAATGGAATTTAGCGTAGACAAGTGTGCGAGCATGCATGTGAAGAAGGGTGGGATAGTGGATTCCGAAATAATACAACTTTCGGATTCCACCCAACTTAGGTCCCTTTCGGCAACCGATACTTACAAATACCTGGGTATGTTAAATAAAATAAATCTAACTACTTTGCAATATTCCGCCACATGCAAATTACCCAACTCTCGTATTTATTCATGCACAAGTCCGCCCTCCAATCCCACTTAGGCCGAAAGAATAGAGAAATAATTTTGAAAATAGAATAAATATGAGAGTTGTGTTATCGTGCAAAAAATAATAAAAAAATAAAAAAAATAAAAAACCTCAACAAAAATAAAAAACATCAACCACAGCACGGCGACCGAATTCGGTCGCCGTGCGCCGAGCCATCGACATCTCCTGATGATGCCCCTGGTTGGGGGCGAAACACGTGTTGAGGTTTTTTATTATTTTTTGCACGATAACACAACTCTCATATTTATTCTATTTTCAAAATTATTTCTCTATTCTTTCGGCCTAAGTGGGATTGGAGGGCGGACTTGTGCATGAATAAATACGAGAGTTGGGTAATTTGCATGTGGCGGAATATTGCAAAGTAGTTAGATTTATTTTATTTAACTATGGACTTCCGAAAAGTAACGCCTGATAGTATTAACTTTACCTGGGTATGTCACAAGCGTTAGGCATTTCAGAGACTGACATGAAACAATTATTGAGGGAACGCTTCTTTGGCCGCCTGAAAAAAGTACTTAAAAGTCTTTTATCGGGCAATAACAAGGTGCCAGCCTACAATGGTTGGGTCATGCCAGTTTTAGTGTACTCGTTTGGCATACTCAGATGGACTCAGACAGAACTTGACGCCCTGGATCGAAAAGTCCGTACGTTACTCACTACATACCGAATGCATCATCCGCGTTCATCTGTAATGAGGTTGTACATACCACGGAAGTGTGGGGGCCGGGGCTTTTTTAATGCTAAGACCCTTCACAACCGTGAGGTGTGCAATCTCAGGGAATACTTCCTGCGGGTGGACGAGGATTTGCATCGTGATGTTGTCGCAGTAGACAACGGATTGACCCCGCTCGGCTAAAGAGAACTGGCGCAAACCTGTTATACAAAGTACCAATGACCGCATGGATGTATGGAAGAGTAAAGAGTTACATGGGCGTTTCTATCAGGTCCTACATGGACCTGATATTGATTTTAAATCATCCGTATCCTGGCTACGATTCGGTAATCTATTTGGAGAAACCGAAGGGTTTGTCTTTGCAATTATGGACGAAGTTATCATGACTAAGAATTACCGGAGATATATTCTGAAGGATGGTACGGTTGACATATGTCGGGCGTGCCACCGTCCTGGAGAGTCCCTTAGACAAATTGTCTCTGGTTGTTCTAGTTTAGCTAACGGCGAGTATTTGCATAGGCATAACCAAGTAGCTAGGATTGTCCATCAACAACTTGCTCTGAAGTACAAACTTGTGGATTCAGAAGTACCGTATTACAAGTATGTGCCTGACCCAATTCTCGAAAATTATCATATCACATTGTACTGGGACCGATCTATTATCACTGACAGGACTATTGTTGCAAATAGGCCTGATATAGTAGTAGTAGATCGGTTAGAGCGCCGTGCAATAATAGTTGATATTACTATTCCGCATGACGGCAATCTCGTGAAAGCCGAAAAAGACAAACAAGTAAAGTACTTGGATTTGGCCCACGAGATTGTCGACATGTAGCATGTAAGCTCAGCTGTTATTGTACCGATAGTCGTTTCCGTGCATGGACTGATCGCCAAGAGCCTCGACCAACACCTACAGAGGCTCTCGTTAGACAGTTGGGTCAAGGGCCTGATGCAGAAAGCAGTGTTACTCGATACGGCACGCATCGTGAGGAAATTCCTCTCTCTGAAGCCCTAACCACCGGTAGCTTGGTCCTTGTACCAGATGCCGGTGGGTCACTATTTTTTGTATTTTTAAATATATTTGTATTTTTTATAGATTTATTTAAAAATGTATTAAATATGTATTAAATAAAGGAAATAATAGTAATAAAAAAAAAATAATTATAATAATAAAAATAATTAGATAATAGATAATCATAGATAGTGATGTCACCAACGCAGTCCGTCTGTTACCAAACTGAAAATCAGCAGGACCAGACGGACTGCACAATTTTTGGATAAAATGGTTCCGAAGTTCACACGGACGGTTGGCATCTCAATTCCAATCATGTTTGGAATCAGGATCGCTTCCCGATTTTCTAACTACTGGTATGACCCATCTCTTATACAAATCTGGTAGTGCCATAGAGCCTAAAAATTATAGACCAATTACATGCCTACCAACGGTCTATAAGCTTCTCACATCTATTTTGAGACAAAAAATAACGCGCCACATAACTGACAACAACATCATGTCAATCTCTCAAAATGGATGTAGAAGTGGGGCTCGTGGCACTAAAGAGCTCCTAATTATGGATATGGTTATTAGCCAACAGATACGCCGTCATCGCAAGGATCTGGCGACATGCTGGATAGATTACAAGAAGGCCTATGACTCGGTGCCTCATTCATGGCTTAGGAGGGTGCTGGAGTTGTATAAGATTGATGCAACTCTATATACCTTCTTAGGGACATGCATGGGGCAATGGAAGACCGTCTTGTGCTATTCAGGATGCCGACAAACTTGTGGTAATGGTGGTCCGATAAAGATCGAGCGTGGTATATTTCAGGGCGATAGTCTGAGTCCGTTATGGTTTTGTCTGGCCCTGAATCCTCTCAGTGCTTTGCTGGAGAATTCAGGTCTAGGGTACCGGTTGCGGAAAGATGGCCAGGTTTTGTCTCACCTTCTTTACATGGATGATTTAAAATTACTTGCCCCAAACAGTCACCAACTGATGGAATTACTAAAGGTAACGGAAACCTTTAGTAATTCTATCAGAATGGAATTTGGCGTAGACAAATGTGCAAGCATGCATGTGAAGAAGGGTGGGATAGTGGATTCCGAAAGAATACAACTTTCGGATTCCACCCAACTTCAGTCCCTTTCGGCAACCGATACTTATAAATATCTGGGTATGTCACAAGCGTTAGGCATTTCAGAGACTGACATGAAACAATTATTGAGGGAACGCTTCTTTGGCCGCCTGAAAAAAGTTCTTAAGAGTCTTTTGTCGGGCGGTAACAAGGTGCGAGCCTACAATAGTTGGGTCATGCCAGTTTTAGTGTACTCGTTTGGCATACTCAGATGGACTCAGACAGAACTTGACGCCCTGGATAGAAAAGTCCGTACGCTACTCACTACATACCGAATGCATCATCCGCGGTCATCTGTAATGAGGTTGTACATACCACGGAAGTGTGGGGGCCGAGGCTTTCTTAATGCTAAGACCCTTCACAACCGTGAGGTGTTAATCAATCTTAGGGAATACTTCCTACGGGTGGACGAGGATTTGCATCGTGATGTTGCTGCAGTAGACAACGGATTTACCCCGCTCGGTTTGGCTAAAGAGAATTGGCGCAAACCTATAATACTAAGTACCAATGACCGCATGGATGTATGGAAGAGTAAAGAGTTACATGGACGTTTCTATCAGGCCCTACATGGACCTGATATTGATTTAAAATCATCAGTATCCTGGCTACGATTCGGTAATCTCTTTGGAGAAACCGAAGGGTTTGTCTTTGCAATTATGAACGAAGTTGTCATGACTAAGAATTACCGGAGGTATATTCTGAAGGATGGTACGGTTGACATATGTCGGGCGTGCCACCGTCCTGGAGAGTCCCTTAGACATATTATCTCTGGTTGTTCTAGTTTGGCTAACGGCGAGTATTTGCATAGGCATAACCAAGTAGCTAGGATTGTCCATCAACAACTTGCTCTGAAATACAAACTCGTGGATTCAGAAGTACCGTATTACAAGTATGTGCCCGACCCAGTTCTCGAAAATGATCATAGCACATTGTACTGGGACCGATCTATTATCACTGACAGGACTATTGTTGCAAACAGGCCTGATATAGTGGTAGTAGATCGGTTGGAGCGCCGTGCAATAATATTACTATTCCGCATGACGGCAATCTCGTCAAAGCCGAAAAAGACAAACAAGTAAAGTACTTGGATTTGGCCCACGAGATTGTCGACATGTGGCATGTAAGCTCAGCTGTTATTGTACCGATAGTCGTTTCCGTGCATGGACTGATCGCCAAGAGCCTCGACCAACACCTACAGAGGCTCTCGTTAGACGGTTGGATTATGGGCCTGATGCAGAAGGCAGTGTTGCTCGATACGGCACGCATCGTGAGGAAATTACTGTCTCTGGAGCCCTAACCTAAAGGTGGGTCACTATTTTTTATATTTTTAAATATATTTGTATTTTTTTATTGATTTATTTAAAAATTTATTAAATATGTAATTAAGTTAAATAAAGGAAATAATAATAATTATTATTATTTAATTGTTATTATTATTATAAAAATTGCACCAAAAAAATAAATTACAATATAAAACGATATGAAAGACGTGTTTTTTTTTGTTTTAGGGTGTTAGGTTATTTTCGTTACGGAATTTCTGGATTCGGTCTCCACACTCAAGGGCCGCGATAGAAGCTATACAATAGCTTAAAAAAGATTTTCAACTCCACTGTATGTTTTTAGGGTTCCGTTGTTCAATTCTCGGAACCCTTATAGTTTCGTCAAGTCTATATTCGTATAGTTCTAAAAAAATCTGGATCCATATAATGAAAAATCCATATAATGAATTTTCAATAAAAACTATAACGGTTTGTGTAACTTTGTTAGTTAAGGAGTTATAGGGGCTGTTAGGGGTAACTACGGGACTCTGCGTGGCCCGATACGCATAGTTTTTTTTTATGTTCGTTACTTACTTTATATCTTTGGTCCGAGTGAACCGATTTTGAAAAATATTTAGTCCCACTTCGGTAATTCTTTAGTCGGTTTTTGTGTCAATATTTAACGTGTTTTTTATAAACGTCACGCAATTCTTCACGTAGTTCACGCAGTATTGTGATTTTCTACGTATAGTATGTATGTATTTATAAATATGTAAGTATGTTTATCAGTCGTCTAGATCCCATAGCACAAGCATATATTAGCTTATTATCTTTGGAGACTTAAAAAAACAAGTGAACGATTATTGAATTGATACAAAACACTCAGAAGGGTAATGAAGCTACGAGTACATTAATTAACAGAACGAGTTGGTAATGAATCGCAAAATGGTACGGGAAGTGTTCACTAAGTACTTTGGAACTTTACGTACCCACTTTTTGCAGAGATACTTCAATGCCAGGACCAACTGTGTATGAATTATATAAGGAAGAAATTAAACGCGTTTTCTGGTTGGATAATAATGAAATGACTTACTTATGTTGGTCTCATCAAATCCCGAGAATAGCTGTACAGATTTTGATAATTTGGATTTCGATATAATTATGTATTTACATGTATTTTTACTCAGGTTTTGAACGTTCAAGAACTGTTAAAACAAGTACACTAGCGAAAATGTGAATTTTACACATCTTTATGTCTATTTGACGAAGAGGAATATTCCGTTACCTACCTACGAAAATTAAATAACCGTAATAGTTTCTCAACATCATCATCATCTACCTACCCTTATCCCAATTATTTAGGGTCGACGAAACAAGTCTTTCGTTTTTTTTTTTTTTTATATTTAGGTTGACAAATTGACGCCACCCACCTGATGGTAAGCTGTGGCGACGTCTGGCGATTGTGGGCAACTCCCACAGTACACAGGAATACTATAGAGAGTGACCCTCAACTTGACGACCCAGTAATGTGCCTCTTCACGCTTCGCTTAAAGAACCCAGGGTTATATGTTGGAGGAAACACGTGCGCGGGCAGGGCGTTCCAAGCCACCATCGTTCGGCAGAGAAACGAACGTTTAAAAAGCTCAGTTCTCGCGAAGACGGTTTCCACGGTACGAGAGTGACATCTCTGCCCGGCACGCGTTGTTCGGGATCGGAAGGGAGAGGGTGGGATCAGATTGAAGAGCTCTTCAGAACACTCACCGTGGTAAATACGGTAGAACGCGGCCAAGGAAGCAATTATTCGGCGCTGGGCTAGCGGCTCAAGGCTTCCCGTTACCTCCGGACAATCTATAATGCGAACATCTATAATGCGAAATAGAAATGTCGAAAACAGCGACAATCTATAATGATTCTCCTCCACACATCCCTGTCAGACGTCATCTCTTCAGTCACTCCTCTCCTTGTCATATCCTCTTTCACACATTCTATCCATCTTTTCTTTGGCCTACCTCTACCCTTACCTCTTAAACCCTTACAATCATACTTTGCACCTTTCTAACGACATTGCTTTCCTCTCTTCTCATAACATGTCCATACCATGACAGCCGCTCGCTTCTCAATTTTTCATTCACTGGTGCAACTTTCAAACTTCCTCTAATATACTCGTTCCTTACCCTATCCATTCTTGTCACACCACACATCCATCTTAACATTCGCATCTCCGCTACATGCAATTGTCTTTCATCCGTCGCTTCTACGGCCAAACATGAAAGTCCATACAGGACGGCAGGTCTGACGACAGTCTTTCTCAATATAGGTTCTTGTAATTTCAATTAACAATTTAACTTTTTCCATCGGAACCCTCAAATTTGTTCTCAGCCAAGGTCGATAGCTAATTGATCACTACTTAAATTAAATAGTGACATACCGGAGAGTGAGTAGTTTTCTCGTGGCCACATTGACGAGGGTCGGTCCATGTACGAGTACACAATACTTTTCAATAGTATTCAATCACTCTACGCAATTTTCGCCACATTTTTTCATTAACCCTCTCCTATTTAATGGGATATTTGAGATTGATGGTTTGAGGTTAGAGTTTTGTAATTGTATTTATAATACAAAGTCGTCGTGACTTTGTATTTCATTATTTATTTCATCATCACTATTCATCATTTCAGCCGATTGATGGCAGCTGGGCATTGGCCTCCCCAACGAACGCCACAACATTCGGCCCTACGCTTTCCGCATTCAGTGGCTTCCCGTGACCTTTGCGACGTCGTCGGTCCACCATGTGGCACCTACCCACGCTGCATCTCCCAGTACGTGGTCGGCACACGAGGACTTTTTAGCCCTAACGGCCATTCTACGAGGGATGTGTGCTGCCCACTGCCACTTAAGCTTGGTGACTCTTTGGGCTATGTCGGTCACCCTGGTCCTCCTTCGGATCTCGTCGTTACGAATTCTATCGCAAAGTGACACTCCGAGCCCTTTGCATTTCTCTTTGGGTGACAGCGAGCTTCTGCAGAAGGCGTATCGTCAATGGTCACGTCTCAAGTTCTGTAGGTCATCGTTGGCAACACACATTGGTCGAAGACCTTACATTTAAGACTCTGCGGTGTGTTGGACAAAAAGATGTAACTTAGCTTCCCGACCAAATCAGAATGGGACCCCCATTCCGATTTGGTCCCATTCCTGTAATTTGAAGTCGGTTTTGTGTAAATGTTGGACGTGTTTTTTGTATGTACTGAATTATAGTTCTAATTTAATTATATTATTTTGGTTTACTTGACAAACTCAATAATTATCTTAGGGTTTTTAAAAATAATAATATGAGAAATTCTGTCTTCAATCTCTCAATTCAAATACGATTCAAGCCGGAAAGAAGAAGTCCACATAAAAATTCAAAAAAACATGCCTTTGGCTTACTTCCAGTAGAAGTTTTATGAACTAAGTAAGTTATAAATTAAATGAAATTAAAAAATCTCTTGAAATTAAAAGTAGCTGCTATAAATTTGCCGAGAATGAAGTATCCTCTATGACAGAGTGATGACGTGATTAAGAACCAACGATGGGTTAAGTACGTTCTTGTGCAGTCTACATAATATATTTTAACGTCCTTTGGAACAAACTCAGGAGAGTATTCGTAGCGAAAAGAATATTCCATAGTCTGCAATTTTCTGGTTTTAAATAAAATATTAATCTATGAAAAGAGTAATGAAAGTGGAGGAAGCGAAGGAAGAAGAATGCCAAGATGCCCCAATGGGAAAGAGGCGTGAAAGTATGTATGAATGTTTGAAAATTGACGCCGCCCGCCTGATGGAAAGCCCTTGCGACATCTGACTATTATTTTTTAGATTGTGGGCGACGCTCAAAGTACGCAATATGTACTATTAAGAAGCGACAACTTGGCGACCTAATGATATGCCTCTTCACGCTCAGATTGAAGAACCCTGGGTTGTAAGTAGGAGGAAATACGTGTGCGGGCGTTCCAGGCCTCGATCGAACTACAGAGGAACGATCTCTTGAAACGCTTAGTTCTTGCGAAGATTCTATCCACAGTATACATCTGCCATATCAAGGCTTCCCGTTACCTCCGGACAATCTATAATGCGAACATCTATAATGCGAAATAGAAATGTCGAAAACAGCGACAATCTATAATGATTCTCCTCCACACATCCCTGTCAGACGTCATCTCTTCAGTCACTCCTCTCCTTGTCATATCCTCTTTCACACATTCTATCCATCTTTTCTTTGGCCTACCTCTACCCTTACCTCTTAAACCCTTACAATCATACTTTGCACCTTTCTAACGACATTGCTTTCCTCTCTTCTCATAACATGTCCATACCATGACAGCCGCTCGCTTCTCAATTTTTCATTCACTGGTGCAACTTTCAAACTTCCTCTAATATACTCGTTCCTTACCCTATCCATTCTTGTCACACCACACATCCATCTTAACATTCGCATCTCCGCTACATGCAATTGTCTTTCATCCGTCGCTTCTACGGCCAAACATGAAAGTCCATACAGGACGGCAGGTCTGACGACAGTCTTTCTCAATATAGGTTCTTGTAATTTCAATTAACAATTTAACTTTTTCCATCGGAACCCTCAAATTTGTTCTCAGCCAAGGTCGATAGCTAATTGATCACTACTTAAATTAAATAGTGACATACCGGAGAGTGAGTAGTTTTCTCGTGGCCACATTGACGAGGGTCGGTCCATGTACGAGTACACAATACTTTTCAATAGTATTCAATCACTCTACGCAATTTTCGCCACATTTTTTCATTAACCCTCTCCTATTTAATGGGATATTTGAGATTGATGGTTTGAGGTTAGAGTTTTGTAATTGTATTTATAATACAAAGTCGTCGTGACTTTGTATTTCATTATTTATTTCATCATCACTATTCATCATTTCAGCCGATTGATGGCAGCTGGGCATTGGCCTCCCCAACGAACGCCACAACATTCGGCCCTACGCTTTCCGCATTCAGTGGCTTCCCGTGACCTTTGCGACGTCGTCGGTCCACCATGTGGCACCTACCCACGCTGCATCTCCCAGTACGTGGTCGGCACACGAGGACTTTTTAGCCCTAACGGCCATTCTACGAGGGATGTGTGCTGCCCACTGCCACTTAAGCTTGGTGACTCTTTGGGCTATGTCGGTCACCCTGGTCCTCCTTCGGATCTCGTCGTTACGAATTCTATCGCAAAGTGACTCTCCGAGCCCTTTGCATTTCTCTTTGGGTGACAGCGAGCTTCTGCAGAAGGCGTATCGTCAATGGTCACGTCTCAAGTTCTGTAGGTCATCGTTGGCAACACACATTGGTCGAAGACCTTACATTTAAGACTCTGCGGTGTGTTGGACAAAAAGATGTAACTTAGCTTCCCGACCAAATCAGAATGGGACCCCCATTCCGATTTGGTCCCATTCCTGTAATTTGAAGTCGGTTTTGTGTAAATGTTGGACGTGTTTTTTGTATGTACTGAATTATAGTTCTAATTTAATTATATTATTTTGGTTTACTTGACAAACTCAATAATTATCTTAGGGTTTTTAAAAATAATAATATGAGAAATTCTGTCTTCAATCTCTCAATTCAAATACGATTCAAGCCGGAAAGAAGAAGTCCACATAAAAATTCAAAAAAACATGCCTTTGGCTTACTTCCAGTAGAAGTTTTATGAACTAAGTAAGTTATAAATTAAATGAAATTAAAAAATCTCTTGAAATTAAAAGTAGCTGCTATAAATTTGCCGAGAATGAAGTATCCTCTATGACAGAGTGATGACGTGATTAAGAACCAACGATGGGTTAAGTACGTTCTTGTGCAGTCTACATAATATATTTTAACGTCCTTTGGAACAAACTCAGGAGAGTATTCGTAGCGAAAAGAATATTCCATAGTCTGCAATTTTCTGGTTTTAAATAAAATATTAATCTATGAAAAGAGTAATGAAAGTGGAGGAAGCGAAGGAAGAAGAATGCCAAGATGCCCCAATGGGAAAGAGGCGTGAAAGTATGTATGAATGTTTGAAAATTGACGCCGCCCGCCTGATGGAAAGCCCTTGCGACATCTGACTATTATTTTTTAGATTGTGGGCGACGCTCAAAGTACGCAATATGTACTATTAAGAAGCGACAACTTGGCGACCTAATGATATGCCTCTTCACGCTCAGATTGAAGAACCCTGGGTTGTAAGTAGGAGGAAATACGTGTGCGGGCGTTCCAGGCCTCGATCGAACTACAGAGGAACGATCTCTTGAAACGCTTAGTTCTTGCGAAGATTCTATCCACAGTATACATGTGCCATATCTGCCCGGCACGTGTTGTACGGGTTCTAAAAGAAGAGGGTGGGATGAAGTTAAAGAGCTCTTCAGAACACTCGCTGTGGTAAATGCGGTTGAATGCGGCCAAGGAAGCTATTGTGCGGCACTGCGCAAGCGGTTCTTGTTACCTCAGCACAATCTATAATCCGAATAGTCCGTCTTTGCATAACGTCGAATCCGTCTAGCAAGTACTTCGCGGAACCGTCCCCCCATATCCCCATATACTTACAAAAAAAACACCTATTAAACTGTCTATCTGATTTTCTATCTGTCGAGCAGTTGGAGGCAGAATAATTACATAATTGTTCAAGTGTCTCATGCATCGTGTACGAGTAAGTGTAACTTAAATCAGAGTCTCCTATATTAATTTTTGACCTGTTTTAGTTTTGATACACTTTTTTAAGATTCTTAATATCTAAGTACGTACCTATAGGTATAATTTTATTACTCGTATTCCAAATGTAATCAGATTTTTCATTATAAGTAAATATTTACCAACAAGAAAACGAATGTCTGACACGTTATTTAGCTACCAACTTAAATATCTGGCAATTTTCCTAGTTTACTCTCGTTGAATAGCAACAAATTGTTTCCACAGCTTGACTGAAAGACGATTTAGTCAGAGCTAGTGAAAACCTAACAGGATTACGGATCAAGTTAGATGAAAAGTGATTTAACTGCACATACATTTTAATAAGTCTAAGTCTAAAGCTGCATAATATCATACTGCATTAAGTTGAATTTTAATAAACCTGCAGAGTTTACTTGGTAATTTACTTAGAACTCAGAAGCTGTAAAAGTTGTCCATAGAACGCTGATATTATCTTATTTTGAGCAGAAAATGGCGGGACTGTAAAATGTATTTAAAAAAAATGCATACTAAAATCAAATGAAACCACTTTTTAATGGATTAAGCGGGAGTTTTTTTTATTATTTTTATACCTGACGGTTCGAAGCCTTTTATATAAGGATTCGTGGTAGCAGAGAGACTGGAATTAGTGACTGAATTCTAACCAGAGACTAGGGGTCCCGCTCGCTTCACTCGATATTCTAAGAGATGTTTTAATTATTATTGAGGTGCGGCCCTGTTCAAGCAGATGACGTTAGTTGTGTCTTGTGATCTTGTGGTTACCGAGATACACAAGATTTCAATTAGCGTAATCTGTCTGCTCTCATAGCCGTGTATGTATGTTGTAGCTGCTGTCCGACGACCATTTCCAAAGTGCCCGGAAACGAAAATTTTAGACTCGCCGCCTATTTATTTCGTAGTACCAACATTCATATTACTGGCGATAAGAGTTGTAAGTTATGCTACTAGATATTTAAAAGTTTGAAATGCCAATTTATGTTCAGAAGTCATTGAAAAGAATTACACGGAACATGGACAAGAATTAAAGGCTGGCAAGCTGGCATCTAATCAGGGAAGCCCTAACCATTGCTCCTGTCAAGAACTGGGCCACTTTGAATGTCAGTCGTCGTCGTACCAGGTACCAGCGTATGTAAGCGAGGACTCGACAGGCAAACAGAGTCAGTTCACCACCGACACTTTCAGCAAGCTAGCATTGATACATCATCCCCGAAGAGGCCACACTGGGGGCTAAAGTCCGCCGGGTATATTCCCTGCCTTCCTAAACGCTTCTGTCAGGCTCTCTCTACCCCTTCGAGGATAAAGACGTGACTTTGAGTGTATATAAAAATTTGTTATAGATTATTTATGTATGTAATGTATATGACCGAGCGCGCGAAGCGTCCACATTTCGAGATTGGACAATTTTGCTTTCGTCTGTCTGTCTGTCTGTGTTCCGGGCTAGCAGCCACAGTTTTTATCCGATCTTCACGAAACTTGGCACAAGTGTTCCTTGATTTATTAATATTTTTTCGTCGTGAGCTTTTTTGGATTGGGGGGAACAATATTTTTAGTGTGAGGTTTTTTAGGGAGTTTTTTTAAAAATGTTTTTAATGTTCGCAAGGTCTACTGTTCGACCATAGGGCGACCACTAGTACGTATAGATTATATATAGACAGTCACCTAATTACTCTTAAATAAGATACCTATATTATCATTTTACACTTACAACAACACAGAACCAGCCTCGAATCAGAACTAATTGGAATTTCAAAGTCAGCTCTAACACCTGTGCTTTTCCTTCACGTCTAATGAATTAGTTTGCTCGTCAGCGGCTAATTGTTAGAAATTGTCGTGTCTTTAGATTAATTGCCAAGTACCAATTTCAACTGGAATTAGTATTCTGTTGCTCTTGAGATAAGGATTTAAATTATAGCGCGTAATTCTATGAATAAGTCGCGTTAAATTAGAAGGCATATTGTTATACTTAAATACACCTTATTTAAATGCATTTTATTACGTAATAATTTAGAGATGCTTGTGAGTATCACATATAATTTAACTCTTATATTAGTATGTAAATTTCGGGGGGTGGTGGTCTAGTGGTAACCTACAATGTTAGCACATTGCAAAGGTTAAGCAACATCGACTCAGGCCGTCTTAGGATGGGTGACACTGAGACCCCTCCGTGCCTCGGAGAGCACGTTAAACCGTCGGTCCTGGTTCTCATACAAACATCTATGGCAGTCGTTAGGGGTAGTTGGAGCCCTAAATCAAAAATCCGACCGGTCTAACTACAGAACTTCGAAATCGCCCATGGGTTGCGGAGGTCAGATGGCAGTCGTTTCACGGAAAATATCGAAGTTCAGCCGAATCGTAGTTCGACTGGAAAGCCGACCCCAACTGAGTTGGGAAAAGGCTCGGTGAATGATGGTGATGATTAGTATGTAAATTTCTTAAGAATTTTTTATTAATTTAAATACTTTAGTACCGACTAAAACAGAATTCAGTACGGGCGGATTGTACGGTTAAAATACTAATATTCATAATAATATCTTAATCTTATGACACTAGGTACCAATGATGATTTCGAGTTTCAAATGATGCTTAGACGCAAAGAAAGGTATTCTACCGCGACTTACGGTAAGTCTTCAATAATTGGGCAAGTGGTGTCTTGGTCAGTTGGTAGAACGTTCCTCATGGAAAGGGATCAGTCGCTGGTTGGAGTCCAGTTCTAGCGAATTATTTGAGAAAAGCATACTTCATCTTCTCTATATATAAAAATGAATCCCTATTTCCCTTGGTCACGACATCACGCGTGAACGGCTGGACCGATTTCGCTAATTATTTTTTGTTGTGTTCGTAATTACCAGGATAAGGATCCTATGGAAGAAAAAAAAAGTTGTGCGGAACATTAGAAAAATTGATGCGGTACGAAGTTCGCCGGGACAGCTTGTTGCTTATAAAATGTATATTCATGAGTCTACCTGTACTGAATACCTATTTATAATAATACAATAACCTATAAGTTTAAATTAGACGCTGTTCAATATTTAATTAAGCAACCCCCATTTACAATTATGAAATATAAACAAAAATCAACTCTGAATTAGTTGCGAATACAGTTGAAATTTCCTTGTGACAAGAGATTTGATTGATCGTAATTCAGATGCCCTTTAGTTGCCAGGAAAACATAAATGGTAGACCAATAACTTGATGTTTATTGAACAAGTTTACTAAATATTTCAGTTTGATTGTGAACTAAATAGCGGTAGTCAGTAATGAACTGCCCTTTGAAACTTAGAAAATGGATTTAATACCTTCATTACAAACACTGTATTTGAAGTGCTTCGAAATTTATTGCAAATATACTTGTAATACGAACTTCTATAAGAGGAGAGGAACCTTGATTTAAGCCGTTCGGAATTTGTAAATAAAATTCAATTTGACTACCATCAAGCAGGATTTGACGCGTGTCGCAAATAAATGAGGTCCTGCGGAAAATTGTTTAATTTCACGTCTCACCTGAACTCTTTACTGATCGAAAATTTAAATAATATTAAATTTACATAACATAACATCACGCATTTTTTGGCAGTGGGCAACTTAGTTGATCCCACGTAATAGATAGCAAGCCTGTTGGTGGATATCGGGGACTTTTATTTTTCTCAGAACCTTGTCAGTAGATCAGCAGGTGCACAACTAGCAGGTTAGGTTGAATTGGGATATTTATATCTTGTCTCCTACATAAATTCCATATCCGTTAAATATGGAATTTATGTATTAAAATACTTTAAATTATGTGAAATGATGGTTGAAGCGCTGGTCTTTTAGGTTTCGATGACGTAAATCGATCCTCGGCTACGGCTAACGAGATTATTTTTATTTAGAGCAGTTAAAAATATTTACCTTTGTTATTTACTATTCTGCTAAATACTTACACGTTGTTCAGGAAAAAATATGAGGTCGTTATCATCGAGCCTTATTGAATTATGTATGATATGGAAATGTAACCAAATTGTTCTGCGACATCACAGAATAAATATTACTAGGCTTGGTGTTTTTTTTACGTGGTCAGTGATACATTTATGTACTTCGCCTCCACCGCTTCGGTTATAACGGGAAGGCTTCATGTGGGACTCCCGGTCCTTGGATGGAAAACGGACCGGACTATCCCCCGGATAGGCAGAATCTGTTAAGCTACGGTGTACAAGCAAAGTAACTCTCTCTAGAATTCACCACGAATGGGACCTAGCCCCCCGTAATCAAAGCAGAAGCGACGTCCCCGACGGCAAACACAAAGGGGCGTCAGTCTCCTCGGAAGTAGGTTTGGTGTCGTAAAAACTGTAAGAATATTATGAAATTGAAGGATACCTGAAAATTTGTGTAGTTATTGTTGTAAATTTTATTGCCGTTTGCAATAAAATTTACGGATGGCTACTGATGATCTGCAAAAATATCGCAATATTTGACTTATGATAAAAGTTATTAGAGTGCTAATGACTATGTGGTTTTAAAACATTGCGTTATCATTAGGCCAAAGTCTAGCTAATCAGGAATATGTTTGGGAGATGTGAAATCATAAGAGTCGTTTGACACTTTGGAAGAACAAAAGTGGCACTAACTGATCTATACTATATACTATCTATAGTATAGTGTAACGTTAAACTTTTTTGCGAGTTGTAAATTGCTTAGATCCAATTATGTTAATTTCTTAAACTCGCTATCCATCCAAAGGTTGCATGGAAGAGATCGCTTTAAGCAAAAATACCGCCATTTGTACTCTTCTTAAGTGATATCTCCTTTTTGTATGTTCTATGCTGTGTACAATAAAGTGTATTTGATTTGATTTGATTGATTTGATATGTTTGCTCTTAAATTGAGAACATACTGTGAAGTTTATAGATCAACCAGCAGACACCCTTAACTTCGTTCTCAGTCATGTTTCTGCAATGTTGTTTATTGTTGCGCTGCTCGTTTTTGTTTATACAGACAATTTCTCAATTCAAACCAGTTGTTCCTAAGATTAGCGCGTTCCAACAATAGACTCTTCAACTTTATAATATTATAAACTAAGTATGGATATCGATGGCTGATACATAAGTAGGTTTGCCTTAAACTACATATCAAAGATACGAGTACCTACATCTTTGATATGAAGTAAATTGCAAATAAAATGTCGTGGTTAGGTTTTAGTTGTCCCAGGAGACGGAGTATGGTATCTACAGACTACTAATTTACAATGTACTAAAACTTTCTTCGATTAAATGATAACAGACCCGAATAAAGATCAAAGGATACCTCATAAATATCTGTCGAACTCAACCCTACTTATTCGGATAGGAATGGTCGAAATGAAATGGGTCGCTTCACAGAATGAATGTTCCCCTGCGGATTAAAGGCTCCATATTAGTGTTAAGGGACTAGAAATGGAAGGTGGATTAACGGTATCGTTTTTTTTGGTTAAGTCAATTTTCGTCTATAAAGTAAGTAATGTATTTTGTTAATTGAATTTATTATTTGGCTTTGCTGATCCCCAGAGTAACGTCTACTGTTCCTTTCGTTTCCGACAACTTACCTATACGGTACGAATTGATATGCAATTGCATTGGTAATGTTCAACAGTTGTAATACGTAGCAAAGTTACTTAATAGTCTTGTATTCTTACTAAGGAGGTATTTTATTTATTTCTTTATGCACGAATGAAGGTGTTCAATGACTTATGAGGAATTTCATCCAGTCAACCTTAAGGTGACGCAGATATAAAGTTTAGATTGGTCATGAACTTGTGCTATCTAAATTATAATATAGGTAATCTCAGTAAAATAGCAGTACATGATGAACAAACACACTTGTACACTATTCCATCATGTATTACTATAGGTTCCACCAAGTGCCAACAATCGAAAGTATAAACTACAGTTAAATAGCCGTTAAGGCATTCCAAAGAAAACCAAAATAAATTAAATTGTTTAGCCATCTTCGGAATATTCATTTCGAACGTTACATTTGCTATTAAATTAAAGCAAATAAATGTTATAGATGACATTCTGAAAACAATGCTTTCTGTCTACCAAGAAGTCAACGACCTGACACCAATACTATCTGACCTTTGAGAACGTCCAAGAATAGATATAGTAAAAGTCAAGAAAACAATAAAATAACGAAAAATCTTACTATCGTTATTTCATCGCTGAAATCTCTGCATTGTGCAAACTTTGACTGCCATTTTTCAACTACTTATCTATGACATCTCTCGCTTTTATCAAACGAATGGGTAATAAGTCATTCGCAACCTTCGCAACTGATTTATAGTGGGTTTGTTTAAACCGATTTTTATTTTAATGAATCTGGAGCGAGGTTTCGCTATCGCGGTGGAGAGAAACTCTTCAAACTTTTTATGTTTTACGACGAGATAAGGGTTCAGTTGGTCTTTTATAAAACTTTGTCTTCATGAAGTATTTTTAACAGTTTTCTTGTTTAATTATCGAGATAAATTTATTATGACAAAGTTAAAAACTGAAACAGGTTTTGTAACAAGAAATGGTGAGACGCAAAAAACTACCCTAGATAAAATAAACAAAATGTAAAAGTATTATAATTTATTTTGTTCTCTTTTTAAATAACGGTTTTGTTCAGGTAGAGACAACGTCAAAATAAACTAAGCCTTTAATGTGGTCAAAAAAATGTAAAAACACCAATATCACAGGTGTGCAAATTTTTGTTACTATCCAGGACAAGAGAAACGTGATACATTTGAAAAATCATCTTCATCAAAAAGTCAGTAGGTGTATAAACTTCGGCTCTGAAACCATGACTGCAACCACGCTCGCAGTGTGTCCGCCTTGATGATTCATATTCGGATTGGCGCGATCTCACTGCGGGTGTACCTAAAGGCGGCGTTCTTTCTCCCTTACTTTTCTCTGTTTTCATTAACTCTGTCGTTCGAGTCATATCCTCTAACTTCCATCTATACGCGGACGACCTGCAGTTGTATTGGCACTTTGCGTTGTACGAATACAGAATTGATATTGCTGCTGTTAATGTTGTGTGCTATATATAAATGGGCAAAATCTTTTGGTCTCCTAATAAACCCCACTAAGTCTCAGGCCATGATTATTGGCAGTAGGCAGATGAGGGGTGGACTGGATGCATCTTCTCTTCCCCCCATACCGCAAAGAATTTGGGTGTAGTTATGAACTGCAATCTATCCTGGAAGACTCATGTTGGCGAGGTAAGTAAGAAGGTGCATTTCACTTTCCACACGCTTAAATGCCTCTAGAACTTTTTGAGTAAGAGATTCCTCTAGGAATAAGCAGTGCCCTTGTACTATGCTCACTGTATTGTTTGTACTACTGTCTATGTGTTCTTTTTTCTTTGTGTGTTGTACATAAATAATAAATAAATAAACATTAGATATTGAGCGTTTTCACATTGCACGATAACGACACACGATATCGTCCACAATATCGTGACGATATCGCAAGTAGCAGCAGTAACTTTAAGGTAAGAATGTAAATTATCGTAACAATATCGTGCAATGTGAAAAGCCCAATGATAGCCAAATAGGAATACCAGATCAAAATAGCTCCTTGTTGCAGTTTCAGAGTAGCATGAAGATTGCATTTTCACACGTTCACGTAAAAGCCAATCATCCGATATTGAGATTTGGATGAAATTGAATTTCAACAGAAACTTGCAATAAATCTAGTTCTAACACCTACAGACAAAACATGTTGTAGGTCCTGTCTCTGTTACTGTTTTAATAAATCTGAAAGAGATTTAATTTTATTCCATAAAGTAACTAAAATATAGGTACCTACCTACTCACATAATAAATTATTTACCTAAGTTTTGCAATAAGAATCGTAATAATGATGAGGATTCAAAATATTTACGGATATAGTTAGTAAACTTTATTTGCTTAGAAAAATATATAACATAGGATTTTTTTCCTTTTTTATGAAACTGAATAGTTACCTCATAACAATTACAATCAAGCCTTGAGGGTAATAAGTAATTTAAATTTTAAACTTACAATGTAGAGAATGTGTCCATTGGCACTTTTCTTAAAAGTAGTCTCTATTATTATGGAAAGAAACTTTGTTCTTGTGTTCTTCAAAGGTATCACTCATTGCACTCCTTAACACTAATTTCACTAAACTAACTCAAAAGGCTTAGTCCTTTTCAGTCTCCTTACTATGTTACATTTTATTTGGCAGTCACTTACAGAGCTCAGTATGTATAGGAGTTAACTTAAATTACAAATTATAGACGCAATAGCTTCAGCATACGTAGTGTGAGGGCGTTTAACGACTTTTCTGCGCAATTAGAAATCGACCTCTTTTGTACTAGTGCACACAGTGTTAGAAAGATAATTAATAGGGAGTACTTTGGGACGACGACGACAGAGGATGCCTTGAACAGGCAATCTAATATTTTATGAATTGTTTTATTGTTATTATTTTGGTGACGGTATCTTGATGTGTACATTGATTAATTGTATTTATTCGCTGTTTTTTATTTTAAAACCTGCGACTATAGTGTCATCACTATATGTGGAAGCTTGTTTTTGGCTTTTTATTAATGATTGTAAACTTAATAGCTGTAAGCTTTGCTTAAAATAAAATAAATAAATAATAAGTGCAATTATTAGGTGTGTTATTTTTACATTCGTGTCCCGGGTACGCACTCGGTAGAATTGCCCCATGTCACCCATGCGGTCTCTGTCAAGAGGTTAGATCGGGTGTAATCCCGCATATTTATATTTGTATCATGCCATTGTATATAAAAAATAAAAATAATTGACAGAGAAATACTCCCAAAAGTATTAAAAAAATATTTATTTATAGCGAATAAACGAGACAAAGGTTTATTCTCGTTCGTCTTGTCTAATCTGATTTTGGACAAAAACTATTGTCTATTGAACAAATACCCTGGAGGCTAGTCTCACGAAGTATTAGCGTCAATTCTTCCAACGAAACGTCGAATCCTATTATCTTTATAATAAGTACCTATACCTCCTTTGTCTTGGACCAAGATAAGCAAACTTTGTTGTTATTTCGTATACATTTTGTTTACAAGATAATATTTTGCTGCTTTCCAAAATATATGGGCTTCTAAACTCGTTTTTGTACTGAACAAGGAATTTATTAACAAGACAGAGGAATATACCTCAATTTATATTTTAAATTAAACTAGGAGGAGTTCGGTTTGTGGTTCTCAACTCCTTTACCTATACTTGTACTCAATTTACTCTTGTAATTGCACCATCATCCACATGTGCGTAAGCTCATTCCAGTCCATCCAAAGGTTGCGTGGAAGAGATCGCTTTAAGCGATGAGGCCGCCCATTGTACATTGTATTATGTTGGTGTACAACTAGGTCGCCGCAGTCGCGAAACGTACCGTTACGCTGCAGCATATATTTGAGCGAAGCGAGTTTAAATTCGTAAGAACCTGGGTAATTCTGTAAGCTTTCGATGAGTGCAAGAAAATCCGAAATCGACCGAGTATTCGCCGAGAAACAATTTAACATAAATCGTAACAAAAATAATTTGAGTCACCCGTTGAGAGCTCCGCTCGCCTTCGGCTCGCTTCGCTCAATAAAGAGTTTTCTATCTATCTTCTATATCTATTTCCGGGATAAAAAGTAGCTTATGGTATATATAGCCTTATTACATCAACTATCGACCAGTTAAACTCCCGTTGAAATAGTTCCAGCCGTTTCAGAGATTAGCCGTAAAAATCAGACAAACAGACACACGGACAGAGACAAAACCTTACTTACTTTCATATGCATTTAATGAAAAGCTGGTATAAATACCTATAGATAATGCAGATATGGATATGGATTAGCAGTGGTAGTAAGCTGCAGAACTTTAAAAGTTCGTACAATGTTTTTCTCTCAGCAATCGAATCCAAAGCACAACTTAACTATAAAAAGAGAAACGGTTGTAACCTAAGATGTGCAAATAAAATATTAAATTACTATTCAGCAGCTTGCATAAAGCCATTGAGATTACCAGCCCGCATGTTAGTCTTGAAATCGCTATGCTGGAACAGCATGCAGTCGGATATTGTTCTCACAACACGCTCTGAATAAATAACGAGTGTCAAGCGATACGTGTCCATTTTTGTGTATTTTAGGGAAGCTTTCTTTACGTTACATAAATTCAAAATGAAGAGCCACCATGAAGCAGTTGCACACCATTCCACAAATTTATTAAGATAAAGCTGACCGGTCTAATAGGTACCACTCAACGGATAATTCCGGAAAAAACTAACCGGTTTCGCATTATGGCTAATGCACACACATATCACGCCTATATCCCCGAAGAGGTAGGCAGAGGGGCATTACACACTCACAATTTGCCAGTATTTTTAGTCCCACGTAATGCAGGGGCAAGCCTATTGCCGTCACCGGACACACATATAATGGGTTATGTCCAAAATGGTCGAATAAAAATTAAAAGTAGCAGCTATGTTGTAATTTTGAAAAAAAAAATGTTGAAACCCGTTCCCTTGCGATTAAATGTTAATAAAAGGCAACAAAATCTTACGTGCCAGCCGTTATGGCACAGCCAATTGAAGTCCTGGGCGTTTCGGACTATATTATGGCTAATAACACGACCGATAATGCCGTAAGGCGAAACCAATCAGGTTTTTAATAATAAATCACTGGAATAATGTACCAGTTTGTTTGTATAAGTTAGTTTAAAAATCTCAAATACTATAGTTTCCACCAAGTGCCGATAATCGAAGGGCATAAACTTATCAAAATGAAGAACTGAATTGCAATAGTATAGGAAGACTACCTACATTTGTGAAGGTGCATAGTTGTAACTGTCTGCATCATACAAAGAAATCACATAAATTAAATACCTTATTGAGTTTTATAAAGTGCTTATTTATGTACTTTTATCTAGTCTATTATTATGAAGCGGTAAAATTGGTCTGTAGAGGGTAATTTTGTAATTCACTAATTTGGATCAGCATATTATTTCAATGTATTCGGCTGTGTGACATCAGCTTTATGGTAAAATAAAGCATATTTTATTCTTAACTAGCGGACGCTCGCGACTTCGCCCGCTTGACAAATCATATAATAAAAACCTTCCTCAATAACCACTCTATTCATTGGTGAAATCCGCATCAAAACCCGTTGCGTAGATTTAAGGATCTATGCATGAGCGACTTTGTTTTATACTATGTTATAAAATATATTTGGATAGAAATTATAAATCATTAAAACTGAAATTTCATCGAAATTCGAATTGGTCATCGTAGTTGGTCAGAGCTTTCCCCTTGTTAGGGAAAGTCCGTGGGTTCGAGTCTGCCGATGACATTTCAGATTGTGTGATTTATAATTTTCTTTCTAAATATTAAAAAAATAACTTGCTTTGTAATACAGAATTACGATGTTTTTTATTTTACTCTCATGCAAATCAGTGTCAACCTGGTTGTTGGTCCACGTGGTCCACACATGGTCACGTACTGCCCTTGCCCTATTTTTATTGTTGTAACAGAATCATTGTATTTACTGGCGAATAAAAAGAGTGGCCGTGAGTTTTCCTTGCCAGGTTCTTTCCTCACAGGCTCTAGGTACTTACCTATTGCCTTGCGAATCTGGCGGTAAATGTAAATGTAGAAGCATTTTCTTTTTTTGACGTTCATAAGTGTTACTTTGTGACCTACATGAATAAATATATTTTGATTTAGATTTTTGAAGAATTACTTAATAATAATATATCTCATTCCAGATACGACGTGGTTAATTTTATTAATTAACTTTTGGATTGTATTTCTTCTCGGTTTAAGAAAAAACCGGGCCAGTAACGTGCGAGAGAATATTTACATGAAACAATGTAGAAACCGAAAAAAGTACAGAAAATGTATCTTGATTTACGGCAAATAGCCTAAATATTTTGTGAAATAGCTCCCCTGCTGGTATTTCGCTCATAGTTTGTCTGTGTTTTATTAGAGTTTTTTGTTTTTTGCTTGCATAGTTAACTTTACATACAATCCTTATCGACCACTACTAAGATTTCTCGACTGGTCGACAGTTAAGTACCCACATTATCTCATATGGCTTAAAAAAAATCAGCAGAATATGTAAGCGGTTTGGTATCCGCTGTAAATAAACATAGTATTCAACAAAGTCGTTTTCGTTCTCTATGTTTGCTTAGATCTTTAAAACTACGCAACGTTTTTATGCGGTTTTCACCAATAGATAATTTGTCAAGTGGGCGAAGTCGCGGGCGTCCGCTAGTAATATATGTATTGTTTCTGTAATAACAATAATAACACACACATATCACGCCTATATCCCCGAAGGGGTAGGCAGAGGTCCCACGTAGTAGGGGGCAAGCCTATTGCCGTCACGGGGCACATTTATAATGGGTTATATCCAAAATGGCCGAATGAATTTAATAAAAAGTAACAACTTGCGATGAAATGTTGATTAAAGGCAACAAAATCTAACGTGCCAGCCGCTATGGCACAGCCAATTAAAGTTCTGGGCGTCTCGGACGGAATAATAAATGAATTAATAAGTAGCATTTGCTCATCATATTGTATCGCTTTGTTTTAATAACGTTCAAAATATAAGAATTGAATTCAAGTTAGTAAAATTACGTTTCAATTTTCTATAATTAATCTTGTAAAAAATCATTTCTACTTAAATGTAAAAACATAATATGAGTTTGTTCTCAGAGTATTAAATCTGAAAGCCTTAATTGGAAACTATACACCAAGATCATTAATTATACGAGAAAGTGATTTTGAGTTCATGGATCAAAATTTGTACTAACTGAAATGCAACTCAATAAAGTAGGTAGTACTTAAGTTAATTACTTAGAAGTATCATACTGTATATAAGCCATAAGGTTATATTTGCCTCTGATCATGTATAAGGAGATAATATTTAATACCACTTAACATATTAAAAAAATATTTTACTAATGTAATAATTGCATTATCTCGGAGTGCTATAGGTTACTTTTTATCCGGGTAATTTGTTCTGGTGGGAATTGGCATAAAACAATACTAAGGATGCGCAGTGAATTTTATTTTCTTGGTAAGGATAAATTTTTCGTTCAAGTTAGATATTTTATTTTATTTTTTTGTGTTCATCTTGACTTAGACTCTATTATGTTATAGTTTAATAATTAATAATCACAATCTTCTATTACGAATAAATATACCTATGAAGTAAGCAGGTGCATTATACATCCAGATGTTGTAAGAGCAAAGCTAAATTCTAACATTCCAGGTCCGAGGTTACATACTACAATCTTTACAGTCCGGTCACAAAAAGTACTAGACTGGCTAAAATTACGTCTGCAATTCGATTGATCCAGAAATTTATCACTTCAATACCGGTTTGCTATAAACACATAGTAGCGGTAACGTAAGTGTTCATACATGATTTGTGTGAACGCCAATCTTCCTGCGATATCGCACCTCCTTCGAGTTTCCGTATCCACTTGCTCATAAGGAAAATGTTTGTGTTGGGAATAATAAATATCTAATAATGGAAAAATTATCACGGTAATTTTCTGGCGTGTCACAACCAACTTTGGAATATATAAGCCAGACCTAAATTAAATTATCAGAATTGTTTTAGAAATGTTTCTTACTTACTTTAAGCTGCACCTTAGGGATAATATTCTACAATGATGAAAAAGAAAATTTATCTACGTGTTCTTTCAGATACAGTATGTAATAAAATATGATAAATGAATAGAATGAAATAATACGAAGGTCACTTGAAAAACATGTTTTTTTTACGAACCAGAAGCTATTTCCAGTGGCGCCCGGCGAACTTTAGCCACCTGTGTGGCCTCTTCGATGATGAAAAAAAAAACTGATTGAAATGGAAGAATAAAAAATAAAACAGATTGAAAAACATATCGCATAAACTAAAGAAATTACTATTACCGAATGTATTGATAGTAAGTAAGTAATAAATGATTAAACATCATTATAGATACATACTATGGATATTCGAAGCTTTTAAAAGGTTTCCTATTTCGATATCCAATATTGTTTTATTGCTGCGTGATCTTGAACCTTTCTTAAGTCATTTGAATTAAAAATTTAGTTGAGCACAACTTCCATCACTTATTAAAATTATTAATATTTTATAACCCACCTTTTTGAGCCATTTATTTGATATGCTGCTGCTGCTTCAGTTTGAAAACAAAAAGAATAGTAATCCACATTTTAATAAGCTACATAAAACAAGGATCACGTACGCGAAAACCTCCAACTTTTCTGACTACAATATCACTCCGTCAACTTTTATATCTCTTTTCAGTTCATTTCACACAAAATAGCGTAAATAAAAAACACAATGTAGGCGGACCGTTTTCAGGCAAAGGCATTTATTGCGTACAGCCACGGGTGGCTTTCATAGTCGATAGAGAAAGTTTGCTGTTCCCGAAATTACACGGAGCTTGCTATGTAAGTAGTGGGGTACTTAACTAGTTTTATTGCGATATCCTACGTGTTATTTGTGGTTACAGATGTAAATGTTTATGTGTTTATCAAGCAAAAATTAGATAGATACAGATACCATCGTTTGCCCTGATTATCCTCATCACCGCGCGGTGTACCTATTGACAGACAGACTGGCAAATATACCATGACAACGGCAATAAACTCCTTCGTAATAACTCCCTAAGAAAAGAGTGATGGAATGCTTGTGGAGGTTATGACAAGGAAGGGAGTGACTGAGGAGATGACGAGTGACAGAGATGTGTGGCTGGGAAATACATGTTGCGCCGACCCTAAATAATTGAGTTAAGAGCAAGTAGATGATAAAACGCCTCTGTTTGCCACTTTCTGTTTTAATCCGCAGCCCTGGGCCGCGGTAGAACCTAAGTCCATTGCCGAGCGCCTCCGGTGGACACTGAAAGAATTCCCAGTGGCCGCTGCTTGGTGGTCGGGTGTTACCCCGCATCTTTGGGGTCGGGTTTTATCCCTGGTCGAAAGGCACACTAAGTATGGACATTTAACAATAGTCGATCGTAAAAAATATTGTAATAATATTCATCTACCTACTTAAAGTTTCATTCATCAGTAATGCTAAAAAGGCATGTGCGTTTTATTTGCAGATGTCAACAAAAGGGCCCAAAGGTCAATAACGTAGGTTATAGTCATCATGATGATAATAAAATGTGTATAAAACTGGGTATTTCGACTATTGTGGTACCGTACTCAGGTAAATCACTTGGGAAATACTTTTTATGGAGCACGTTTGTACGCGTTGGGAAATTTTGAGAGTGACGGGAAAGGTAATAAGATTTGTTTTGAGTATGCAGGTTTAAACCGTTGCTCAGTGCGGACGTGGTCTCACTCATAACAAAAGCAATTTAGCTTAACTGAAAGGGTTAACGAGTATTGCAGTAATAAGCTGATTTGCGGTATTTAGTTAAATTATCTCTTTTTAACGTTATCATTTAAGTTTTCTTTTTTTAACACAACTCCATCGAGTCTCATAGTTACGGCTCAATGGTGATGATAGGTAGGTAACCCAAGGTAACCCAAACAGTATTAAATTGTAATATAAATTAGTTTATTGACCGAGCGAGTGAAGCGTCTACATTTCTGTATTGGACTTAGCTTTCCACTGCCTGTATGTCTGTATGTATGTGTGTTCCGGGCTAGCAATCAAATTTGTTATCTGATCTCCAGAAACTTGGCACAAATGCTCATAGATTTTTTTTATCGAGTTTTTTTTTGCGGGGGAAAGGCTTAAAATAACCCAAACAATGTTTTCAATGGGTTTCCTGTTCGACAGACAGACAGACAGAGAGACACATATCACGCCTATATCCCCGAAGGGGTAGGCAGAGGTGCATTATACACCCACAATTTGCCAGTATTTTAGTCCCACGTAATACGGGGCAAGCCTATTGCAGTCACCGGGCACATTTATAATGGGTTATGTCCAAAATGGCCGAATGAATTTAATAAAAAGTAGCAGCTATATAGTAAATTTGAAAAAAAATTTAAACCCGTTGCCTTGCGATGAAATGTTGATTAAAGGTAACAAAATCTTACCTGCCAGCCGCTATGGCACAGTCAATTAAAGTCCTGGGCGTCTCGGAGTAAGTCTAAGACTTAAGGCTTGGGCAAACCAAAAGCAGTTGCGGCGCAGTAGCAGTGCGGTAGCAGTGCGTCTACGTTAGTAAATAATGTAGTTATATGAGGGATGACACACTGAAAAAAAGCGGGCCCGCGTTTGTTCAGTGTGTCATCCCTACCGCACTGCTACCGCACTGCAACTGCTTTTGGTTTGCCCAAGCCTTTATTCCGTTCTAATATCTAGGGCACATTAACTGTGGCCATATTGCATTGTTCTAATTCCCAGGTTGACCTCACCCAGATGTCAGATGTCGCCACCTGTCTATTAGCCGCGTGTTCTGGCGACAAACGCTCCGGAAATTAAAGCCTATTGCATAAAAGCCGAGCAGTAGAGCTCTTGTTTCATTAGAAAATACAAATCAAAAATTGACACAGCAACCGACTTAAATCTACCGAAATGGGACCAAAATGTTGTCGGAATGGGACCAAATTGAAATGGGACCAAACATTTCAAAATCTTGTTGAATTGAGAACATCTTTTTTTGGAAAGTGGTTGAAAATAGGGCACATACTAAGTTACAAATTTTAGATGTATCAGTGCGTCGACTTAGTTATAAATAAATAAATAAATAATAAGACAATAAGACAATAAATTCACAAAACGCCATCTAGTCTAAAACTAAGCAGACCTTGTGATATGAGTACTAGATAATCTGATATAAATAATTAGATACATTTTTTTTGTTAATACATGCATATTAGGCATAGGAAACACCCAGACTCAGACCAGTACAAACGTATGTGTCATCACACAATGTTTGTCCCGACCGAGAATCGAACCGAGACTCCGGCGTCGAAAGTGAATGCACTACCGACCACGCCACCGAAGCAGTTGTACATGATGCATGATGTTGCTAATCTTGTAAGTGAAAACACTTTACCAAATTATGTATGACTATCACAAAATATAAACTTTTATTGTGGCATTATATCAGTCTGAAAGAAACCCTTACACTATATCCTAATCGGACGATCAAAGGCATTCCTTTTACTTTGTTGCTTCAAAGAAGGATAAACATAGGGTTTTATATAATCTTATTGGTTGTTGTCCTTTGTGTGTCGCGTTTTCTGTCAGAGTAAATTTCACCCTATCCAAACAAATATTAGAGCAGATTTTTTTTAAATGATCACTGCATGGTTATAATTGTACTACAGTCAATGTTTTTACTCCGGTAATATGATGTAAATTATCACAAGGTATATTATAGTCAGTCTATTTGTGTTCTATCTATGCTTTAGCTTTTCATAAAATTATGCCTCAGGTGGTCTACTTCAAAATGGCACAAATATTCATAGCCACGCGCACTGAATTTACATTCTTGTTGATATCACTCGTTTCTACCATATTTATTATATACTTGTTGAATTTTTATTTATTTTTATTTTATTTATTTATTTATGTACAACACACAGAGAAAAATAAAACAATAAGAAGAATACAAGAAGAACAGTGAAAAGTTAGTACAATAGCACTACTTATTCCTAAAGGAATCTCTTCCAGCAGATCAGAGAGGAGATGTAAAGGTGACAAGGCAACGTGTGTGCAGTGCAATAAAAATAAACTTACATAAACTAAAGGTACATAAATAAATACATACTGTACTATAATATACTTAAATATATAAGAGACTACAATATATTATTACCCAATATAACTAAGATAAAGAGGAGAGGTAGTGTGCTTTTACTTTCTTTTTAAATAGAGTAAGAGCTTTGTGTGTCAGGGGGGAGTGAGTTCCACAGCACAAAAAACTAAGGAATCTTTTCTCAAAGCTAACTGTAGGAAATTAATAAATCTGGTATAAGCGAATGAAGCGAGCGGGAATCCAAGTCTCTAGGTAGGTCAAATGTTTTACTGAAATGCCAGACAATATAAGGTTTGCATGTACTACAAAAGTATAATTATGGTAAGTACAGAAAATCGTTACCTCGGTATAGTGGACATTGGGGGTACCGATTCTTTCACTACACACCAATTACGTATGCACGATACAATTGGAGTAAATAGACTTACCGTAGTGTAACCAACAGCAGTGTATCCAATAAGCTTAAGTGAACACAAGGGGCTAATGTTCTCCCATTGGTAATTTACAGAATACGTTTTCATCTTATGAGTGTAGTACACAGAACGTTGATTAAATTGTTCAATCGTCTACATGCGTCGGCCACCAGGGTGTAGGTCGTAGTATGTTGTCTCATATACACACTCACACATATGGTGGCGAAAATGGACAAATTACACCCAGTTTCATGGACTGACTAAACTGATTAATAAAAGTTAACATAAAAACTCATATAGTTGATGGTTTCGATTGTCGGCACTTGGTGAAACTTATAGTAATAATAAACAAACAACTGCTTAACTTTTTATTTAATATCCAGGATTTATTTGAATTTTTGCCTCTTAAATTTTGTTTGTATCTATCCACAGATGTGTAAAGAATTTAGTTCAACAATGGCTTGAAGATGTGTTAGACAGTGTACCCCCGAAGAGATACCTTCGAGAGAAATACCTTCTGGTGTGTACCAGAGACGCCCGCAGCAATGGACATGAGACGGGCCGAAGTCTCGCGGAATTATAAAAAAAAGACAGTGTAGTAAAATACTTGTTTAATAAATATGTAAAGTATAACAAGAACCTTAGATAGTGCTATAAAGCGAAACCGGTCACGTTAAACCCTGGATATTAAAGAAAAGGTGAAAGAGTGTAGACTGTAGAAGTGTTTGTTTATCATGTATTAATAAAAAGTCATGCCTATCTACCAAGTGCGGTATAGTCGGTGAGGAAATTTATTTGTCAGTGGAATTTGGAAATTATAAATATTTATTTGGAAATTCATCTATTATAAGAAGGGGAAATAAGTTTTATGCTTATACTAGCTGATGCCAGTAGTTTCAACCGCGTAGAATATCTATATATGACGATAACCTTTTTCCTGTATGCGAGAAAGTCGCCAGAACCCCATGGCTGCCCGCCCTCCTTTATACCGTGGCTCACAGTTTCACCTTGCCGCCATCGAGTTGACTCACTATTAGATGCTGCACTTTCTGCTCTTGCGAGTAGGCATCGTATTTTTTCAAACATAAAAATGAGATCGAAAGCTAATATCAATTACAACATTGCATAAAGTCTCGTAGAGAGGAGAGAAGTTTAGCCAAAATGTGTGAAACGTGAGCGGAATATTTGAGTGAATATAATAGGATTAACTTTATGTGACATCCAGGTAGAGGGGAGAGAGGGTTGACATTCGTATACGGACATACATCACGGGGGGCAAACCTCAATCAATCAATCAAATAATTTATTAACTTTGGTTGTTGAATGACGCTTACGAACAGAAAAGTTACAAAATAAAAATATAATTGCTTCTATATATTTACATTTACTGTCAGATTCGCAAGGCAATAAGTTGAGCCTATGAGAAAAAAACCTGGCAATAAAACTCACTCACAGCCCATTGCCGTCACCGGGCACTAAAGAATATTCAATACCACTCTGTAATTCAAGCCAAAGTTCCCACAGCCAGGACAGATGCTACATTCGTATACACAGCTAACAAATTAAATTTGATACTCTCACACTTTATGTTAGAAATACTCTTGTTGTTTCTAAGGTGACGTTGTTCTGGGACGACTGTACAAGTTTTTATAATATAGGGGTATTTTTTAGAACCCGCCTTAAATATTATTTGTACTTTCGATTGTCGGCACTTGGTAGAACTTATAATACTGTTGAATCCAATGTCAGCTATGGGTAGCTGCAAAATGAATTTAAGTTAAATATCTCAGGAATATTAATTAGAAAGTGATAACCTATGTAGTGTGTAAGTGAATACCTTTGATGATGTCATATATTAGGCGAAACCGGTCAGGATTTTAAATAATAAAGGAAATTGAGGAATGTACAAATAACTTGTACATTCCACAATTTACGCCAAAAAAATGTACTACTAAAACATCATCATCTGCTCACTGCTGACAACTGACGAGTTCCTGACAAATTATCCAAACTGTATAAAAAAACCCTAAATTGATCTCTGTCTGTCGATAGCTAATTATTGATCGTTACTTAAATGTGTACCATAACATTTAATTTGTATTATGAAATAAAAGTTTGATTCATTTCATATCATGTCAAGCTTACAAAATTATTAATAAATATACAAAAGTAAACCATTGATTAGTCAGAAATAAAAAAAAAGTCACAAATCACTATATACTCGTACGTCCTGTATCGTTCCTGGTGCAAAGGTGCCCATGATGCTGGCAGCATTGCCCCGCTGAATGGCAATTGACAATCTTTGCACCAGAAAAGACCCAGAGCCTAACTCCGTGACAAAGCTCTTGGCTTCGCAGCCCCAACGGCCCAAGGTTTCCACCGCTAAGGGCACAAATAAATAACGTGACTCCAATGCAGCGTATTTCGCTCGTTTTCTACCTCAGCTGCGGCAGCCGGAGCGTGGTTTACTTAAATTAAATAAAGGAATACCGGTGACGTGACACGGTTTTCTCGTCACCATGTTGACGAGGGTCATGGGTCGTACAGATATAATGCCTCATCGAACACTGTTCAATTACACATCACTATTTTTTACACCATATCACATTTTCTATTGGCCTACTGCACACCGGTTCCTATTACGTGTGTAAAGTTACTGGGAAAAAGTGGCCGCATAATAAATATAAGATAAATAAAAATTGTGCGTTCGGAGGACCTTCGTCAGGAACAAACTACTTTACGCAACTGCAACGCATCCCAACCTGGGTTTGCGTTCCTTTTCGTTTTACTAACGACGACGACGCTAAACTAGGTATGCAATGCATGCTACTACTAATTGCAAATGTTGAGCGGAGCAAATTTTCTTAATTTTTTTTTATGCTCTTTTTTCATGATTTCAGAGATATGCACTCCCGGGTATGATGTCGACCAGCATGCCAAATTTGGTCAAAGTCGGTCGAACCGTTTCGGAGGAGTTGGCACACAAACGATTTACACTTGTCGTCTAAGATTGAGGTTCGCTACGCTCCGCTCAATAAAAAATAAATAAAAAAAGCGGACCTTATTTTGGTTTGGGCACCGGTTGGGAACCACCGTAACGTGACGATTTTTTCTCAATCGCACTACCCGTATCGTAGTAACTTCGTTCCAATAAATATGTTAGGACAATTGAAAATAATACCATCTAGTCTCAAACTAAGCAGAGCTAGTGCTGATACTTAATTGTAAAAATGTATATTTAATCTATGTAAAAAAATACCCAGACTCCGCAAAAAATATTTACAGATTGAACCGGGGTAGCGGTCTCACGTAAGTCGCCCTTTCAACCGTCTACACCACCTTTTCCCTTCGGAGTAGTAGATGTGATATGATGCATGTATCCCGTGAATTGGCCGTTACTTATAGAATCATGCGACGAGTTTAAAATCCGGTGACCAAACTAGTGACATGAACCTGTTTCTAATTAAAACGCTTTTAGCTTAGCTGGAGACATTAACGGGAACCCTTGTGGATAATTATCGAGAAGCACTCAGAATATATCTAGTAATTGTGGATGAAATTAGGTCAAGATCGGATGAAGTAGCGCGTCATACGAGAGGTTTATGGCTATCAGTGGGCTGATATGCCCAGTTAGGTAAACTTATATACGATATAGATTATATGATTTTGACACGAGACCAGTGTACATTCGTGCACATTTAGTCTTAAGGAATTTTGTAATTAGGTAGGTACCTACATATCGGCGAATGAAAAAGATGGGCCCTCTTGTTTTTTTATTTTTTAATTCCGCTCTAACGTCAGTTGCCGGGCGTCTCTGGTCACAAAAAGATTGGCCGTGTGTTTTATTGCCCAGGTTCTTTCTCACAGGTTCTACCAATAGGTACCTCAGAATCAAGAATAGTATATAAGTACCTAAATGTTAAGAAGCAAAAATCTTGACATACGTAAGTGTTACTTTGTAACCTACATGAATATACCTTACATGAATATACCCTTACCTCCGCTACAAATAAATATATTTTCATTTAAATTAATTGCATATTTCTTTAAAATTCTAAGTAAGTATTAACTGCCTATTGATGATACCTATAAATCAATACCCTTGTTTACTCTGCTTTCAGGAAGAACAAAAAGCATAAACATGATTAAAAACCGACGATGGGTTAAGTACGCCTTTTAAGCAGTCTACCTACATAATTTATTTTAACATCCTTTGTGGCAAAGTCAGATAACTTATGAAGAAAACATTCAGGAGCAAAACGTAATTTGGTAAGGAAAACTCTTTGGTTATTCGTGATTCTCCTACACGTAAAATCCTTATCCATTGTGCATGTAAAATGAACCCTACATGGTTATTTTATTATTGAGTGAGTCTTTAAAGGTGCTTATTTCATAAAAAGAAAAAACGTACCTACTCTTAAGAAAGAAAGAAAAAGAAAAAGAAAGAAAAGAAAAGAATGAAATGAAAAAGTCGCAACACATGGACAGCTTTTTGCTCCTTTCTCACACCACGACTTTTTGTATCTGTCCTACAATTCGCCCTCCAAAGCGTAAGAGTAAATTTCTTCTTCTTCGCAGTTTTAAAAACATTAATCTGGAGAGATTGGAGGCTGACGTGGGTAATCTGAATTGGTCTTCCGTCTACGGCTGTGATGACCCAGATGGGAAGGTGAAAGCCTTTACTCGTACTTTGATGGATGTTTACGATGTGCATGCTTCGCTTAGGAGAGTGAAGGTTAGACATCTACCTGCACCATGGCGGACTACTTCAGTCAGAGCTTCCATGGCTGAATGAGACAAGGCAAAGCGCAGGTATCGCAAATACCCTACTGTGGAGAATTGAGATATATACAAGAGATTACGTAATCGTTGCTGTCGTCTCTGTAGGGATGCTAAACGTTACCATTTATCCACCATTCAATTCAAGACCTTAACTCGGGTGAAGTATGGCGATTCCTCAAACTGTTGGTGTTGGTAGGGCCAGGGAAAGTGAACATATCATATTATCTCCTTAAAAAATAAAATGTAGTTAATAAAGCATACAGTCGAATTGAAAACATAAAAAAACATACAGTCGAATTGGAAACCTCCTCCTTTTTTGGAAGTCGATAGTTCCTATTGTCCGTCAATGGCTAAAAAGGCTAAATTGATGAGACCTGTGCGTTAATATTACAAGAAAAATAATTAGAAATACAGACTGAGCATTTAAAAAAATAATGATAATAATTCATATTTATATACTTATGTTTGTCGTCTAGTTATTAACTTACGCCTGTATCTAAAGTTGCCAACAGCTCATACTTACCTGTAACAGAAAAACATAATATAAATAAAATACTTATTGATAATTTGGGTAAATGACACATATTATTAAATCAATAGGAAAACTTTAGAAGTAGAAAATATATATACCCACATAGGGGGGCATGGAACGCCCCACGTTTGGATGCATCTAAGTAAGCTTGCCGGATTTTGTATGTCTGCTTATTCCTCTGTCTGTATGTAAGTACCCGCTAATCGTAACTTCCAAAGTTACTGAACGAATGTTCGTGCGGTCTTCAGAAGACATAAAATCAACCTAGGAAATATATAATAGGCTATACCTCCTTTGAAGGCGAATACGTTCAGGTCAGGTTTCTATAAGTTCCACCAAGTGTAAAAAATCGACAGTATAAAATCGAATTGAAAGTAAAAATACATTTTTTAATGCCGCGGCCCAGGGCCGAGTCCGCTCTCACGTTCGTTGCCGGGCGTTTCTGGTACACACGTAGTAAGTATATCCAGTGGCGCCCGGCGGACTTTGACCACCTGTGTGGCCTCTTCGTGGGTTTGGTCGGGATGAGAATCCCGCGTCGGTGGGGTAGGGTTTTATCGCGTGTCGGTGAGTGAATCTGGTTGCGTGCAGCACAAATACATAACATAGACTTTGTTTCATAAAAACCTGATAACAGGAAAAATTATAATCATTATAACCTATTTCCCGTGGACAGAGACGCTGATATCATCTACTTAATTAATATCAGGGACGAGTACATTGGTAAAACAGCTTTATAATAAATACCATCATCATAACCGTATACCTAAAATGAAGATGGTATTTAACCGTATGAAGCTAAGTGCATATTAGTACCGACCACGGTAATATGCACTTAGCTGCCATAAAGTTTATCTCGAAAGGGCTATAATATGTATATGTATATTATAAAGACAAAATATTTGATTGTTTGTTTGCATTGAATAGGATTTGAATTTAATGAACCAATTTTGAAAATTAAGTATTCTCAGAGTCACAGATGTCAGTCTGCCAGCATTTCTGTCGTCGGTCCATAGCACCGAAGAATTAGTCAGGAAAATTTTGTCAAATACACTGATTGATTCCGAGGTGCGATACAAGACCGATGCCATAAATGCTTGGAGGATGTCTTGCCCCGACACTGACCTGCCCTCACGCCTAGGCTCACAGCGACTGTGGGATTCACCGCTCTGTAAATTGAGAATTAATACACTAATTGACACTTCTGTCAATATTTCAGAGCGTGCACGCCTACTAGCTGTTGGAGAATGGGAGTCAGGGTTACGGATCCAGGCGCTCCCATCGCCCAACATCGGTACAATGTTGGACGACACTACCTTCCGCATTGCCACTTGCCTTCGGCTGGGTACACCTTGTGTATCCCCGCATCATTGCACCTGTGGAGTAGCCGTCGATAATCTGGGACACCATGGCCTTTCTTGTAGCAGAAGCGCAGGTCGTATACCTCGGCACGCTATTCTAAACGACATAATTCGTAGGGCTCTTTCCACCGCAGGTCTTCCGGCCGTACGCGAACCAAATGGTTTAGCACGAAGCGATGGAAAGAGACCGGACGGTATGTCGTTGCTACCGTGGAAGATGCGAAGGCCTTTGGTGTGGGACGCTACATACGTTGACACCTTAGCACCTTCACACCTTCCAAGCACATCCGGATGTGCCGGCGCTGCTGCTGCATCGGCTGAAGGCTTTAAACGGCGTAAATATGCTAACCTAGCAGGTGATTACATATTTGAGCCGTTTGGGGTTGAGACACTGGGGTCATGGGGTCCGAGTGCTCGCCGCCTTTATAGAGACATTGCTAAACGCCTAATCGATGCTTCTCAGGACCAGAAGGCTGGCTATTTTCTGGCCCAAAGAATAAGTATCGCCATCCAACGTGGCAACACAGCCAGCATTCTGGGAACCTTCCCAGTCGGCAATGACGCGGAGGATATTTTAAACGATATTTTGTAATGTAAATATTTTTAGTCTATAATTATGTTTATTTTGTATATTGTATTTCTTATTGTAAATAAATAAAAAAAAAAAAAAATTTGAAAATGCTTTACTTATACGTTATTACATAAAAAAACTCACTTGTACACTATTCAACAAATAATTTTATTTTTGGTAAACCCTGACAGGTTTCGCCTTATGGCATCATCAGAGGTGTTTACTCATACATACCCAATCATTCACTTTTGTAACACATTTTACTAATATGATTTACTTTTAGAACCCATTTTGCTAATAGTAGCGAAGTGTATTGCTATAAGTTCCAACAGGTGCTGACAATAGAAAGCATAAATTATAGCTTCATTATCCCTGAGCTATAGGCTACCTTCTTTCTTTCTTTCTAAGAAACTATATCGCGTATTTTCAGCTCAGCATAGTAGGTATAACATAATATTTAAATAAGGGGCTCATAGTGTTTCATTGTGGATAATAAATGAGATGATTAAACATACAATATCCAAGTGTAACGCATATTAGCGAATGGCGTTGGATCTTTCATAGGAGACCTTTGAAATTAGGTGTATTGTAACGTTTACTTAAACTGTTAAGTGATACTAAATTAAATATTTTGTCTGGCAAATGTAGTCCAAATAACATTTATTGATGGCTATTTCGGAGGCCAACGATTCCGCGCGAAATTTTTTTGTCAGTCCCGATTCCCAAAGGAACCTACTGTCGTCATAAACAGTGGATTAATATCTGCCCATGGCGTCAATCTAACTGTCTTTCCGTGATGCCGAAACTTCATGAGAATTAAGAGGTAGATATTTGCTTTTGAGGATATTTTAAACGATATTTTGTAATGTAAATATTTTTAGTCTATAATTATGTTTATTTTGTATATTGTAATTCTTATTGTAAATAAATGTGTTCATACTCAAGGAGAGTATTTTGCTTTTTGTATTTTATGCAATGAGTTTGCTTAAACTAGTCTTAAAATGTATGCGTAAATGTGTGCGTAAAAGCAGAAATTATGAGCAAGGATTGAATGTCGTTGGTATTGGTCATCGTAGCTCAGAGCATTCCCCCTGTAAGAGAAAGGCCGTGGGTTCGAGGATCCTGTTGAGGACATCAGTTTTTATGAACTGTTTATAATTTCTATCTTAACTTTTTTAAGAAAGTAGAGTTTGTATGCTATTTTCAAATACATACAAGTTAGTTGAGCGGAGCGAAGCGAAGCTCTATCTTAGACGACAAGTGTAAATCGTTTGTGTGCCAACTCCTCCGAAACGGCTCGACCGATTATGACCAAATTTGGCATGCTGGTCGACATCATACCCGGGAGTGCATATCTCTGAAATCATGAAAATAGATCATAAAAAAAAAATTAAGAAAATGTGCTCCACTCAACATTTGCAATTAGTAGCATGCATTGCATACCTAGTTAATATTGTCCATCACTTCTTTTCAAAAAGTCGCGTTTTGTTCCTACATAAGTGCGTCTACATATATGAGATTGGAATTTGGACATAATCATTTAGAAATCCAACCGAAAAAAAAACGCACGAATTTTTTTCATTGCTAGTACATGTTTTTTTCTTCGTAGAAGACGATGAAAAGTAATGTTAGCCTCGAGAGTAAAATTATTTTTTCTCATGCGACGTACTTTGAATCCCTCGCTTCACTTCGCTCTGGATTCAAAATAACGCCTTCGACAACAATATAACATTTTACTCCCTTGTCATAAAATCTATTCTACATTTAAAAGGATTTTGACCACTTTGAAGTTCCGAGATCCAAGTGAAACCTAAAAGAATGAATATTGTAAACAAAATATTGTTTAGTACAGTATAAGCGAGTCCCCACTAAGCAGTATGATATGAACCTGATCACGTTTCGGCTGGAGAAAAATAACTCAAATATCTAATATCTGATTCCAGAGACAAATAACAAAATCTCACCCGCGGTTATTTTTTATCTACAACGTCTTATGCAGTCACATCTGGAGACTTGTGTTGTAATAAAAGCCAAGAAGAAAATAATATGATGATTGTTTCATACTTACTATAAAAATAACAATGTAACATGTCTAAACATAGCCATTTATACATTGATACGAGAAGCACAAGCTCTGCGTATTTTAAACTAAATTGTAAATTAGATAACTGATACAAATACCTGCTTATAATACTATTTTCTTGTAAATATCCTCGTAAAACCTCGTTGGGTGCAAAGGGGCCCTTCTTACATCTATCGGGCCCCAGCGACCTCACCTGCTAGTGGCGCACCTGCTGATTAACGGACGAGGTTCGTATATTACGGTACCCATGTGGTGGCTTTGGCCCCTACGTGGATACCAGGTGGTACAACAGTGTTGGTCCGGGGGGGTACCACCGTGCAGCTGTGCTAAAGCCCCCCAAGTAACCCAGCCCAGGCTGGGTTGCGTTAGGGGTTCAGCAGCTGCACTGCCGGGCCCGGGGCGGTGTATGGTGCGGCAGGCAGGGGTCCAGTGGAGGCGAAGCGGAGTCTAGTGTGGGTGGTGTGGGTCGATTCGCCGGCCAGGGAGACCCTTAGCAACGGCGTTGCCGCGGCCACCCGCAACATAGTCATGGGGCCCGCCTGGGACCAACCACCCCAGTAGGCTGCCCCACATGTTGCGCATAATCCTGTTGTGGGGTCGCCGCTCCGGGGGGTAACCGGTGTGGGGTAGCGGCGGCCTTGCATCAGGGGGGTTTGGGAGCCCTTCCGTCCGGCGGGTCGGCTCCGACCTAACCACACGGTTCTAGACGAAGTTAGCCTCTGCACTTTGTCACTTACTGCCGCACCAAATATCGCCCTGTCTTCACGCTTCCCCATATTTCACAATGACAGTGCAACAAGATAATAGACGGTACACAGCGGCCCCTAGAAACCCCACAAAGTTGACTTCGTTTGAGGTGGAGTTCGCGAATATCCGCGGACTCCATGCAAACCTCGATACCATCCACCATCACCTGGAGTCGGCACGGCCTTCTGTGATGTTCCTAACGGAGACACAGATACGCCGCCCTGACGACACGTCGTACCTCTGTTACCCGGGCTATATCATTGAGGAACAATTCCGCGATAAAGCCGGGGTGTGCGTGTTCGTTAGGGCGGATGTTTGCTGCCGCCGGTTGCGCTGTCTGGAGAACCCCTCCTACTCCGTCCTTTGGCTGCACGGGGATCATGGCTCCATGAGCCAGATCTACGTGTGCGTCTACCGCTCCCACACAGGGGACACTGGAACAACAAGGCTTTTCGAATACCTCAGCGAGATGGCTGACGATGCGCAGGTGCGGTTCCCGAACGCTGACCTGGTTTTCTTGGGGGACTTTAACGGTCATCACGTTGAGTGGCTGGGGTCCCTTAGGACCGATCATGCGGGACGAACCGCCCATGCATTCGCTCTCTCCCACGGGCTGACCCAGATGGTACGGGGGATCACCCGGATACCTGACAGGTCAGACCACACGCCCGCCTTGCTGGATCTACTGCTGACGAGTCGCCCAGCCGAGTACAGTGTGTCGGTACGCGCCCCACTGGGCACTTCCGACCACTGTGTGGTGCACGCCAGCTTCCAAGTGCCACCGCCTGCTCGTGCTGAACAAATGACTCGACGACTATGGCACTACTCGTCGGCAGACTGGGACGGTCTCCGTGATTACTTTGCGTCCGTCCCGTGGAGCCAGCGCTGCTTTGTAGGGAAGGCGCCTTCGGATAGCGCTGCTGCCATTGCTGGCGAGTCGCCAGCATCCGCAAAGCTCGCCCCTGGTTCGGGCGTGATTGTGCCGAGGCTGTCCAGAAAAAACAGTCGGCATATCGCGCCTGGGTCAGGGCTCGGGCGGCACGTGACCCGAACGTGAACCGCCTCAAAGCAGCGTCCAATCGGGCCACTAGGTTCAGCCAGAGGGCCTTCAAGAGAGCGGATGCCCAGCGCGTCGCGCGGCTTGGTCAGGAGCTCACATCCCATCCCACGGGCAGCCGTGGATACTGGCAACTGGCCAAAGCCGTACAGTCAAATTTTTGTCAACCCTCGCTGCCACCACTGCGTTTTCCTGATGGATCACTGGCTCACAAAGCCCAAGAGAAGGCGGACATGCTCGCAGACCTCTTTGCGGCTAATTCACGGGTCGATGACCGTGGCCTGCAGCCCCCCGCCATCGCCAACTGTGGCCACACTATGCCTGATATTGTTATCAGGCAATGTGATGTACGGGCAGTGCTGCGGTCACTCGACACGCGGAAAGCCAGTGGCCCTGACGGCATTCCGGCGGTGGTGCTACGAAAATGTGCTGCTGAGTTGTCTCCAGTATTAACGCGTCTGTACCGCCTGTCATACTCTACAGGCCTCGTGCCGGAGGCCTGGAAGGAGGCGAACGTACAACCGATCCCCAAGAAAGGGGATCGATCCGATCCAGGCAACTATCGACCCATAGCTGTCACCTCAGTCATTTGCAAGGTGCTCGAGCTTCTTATTAATAAGCAGCTCATGCGATACCTGGAGGATCACTCGCTAATCAATGATCGGCAATATGGCTTCAGGCCAAAACGATCAACGGGTGACCTCCTGGCATTCGTCACGCATGTATGGGGTGAGGCTATGGAAAAGTTCGGCGAGTCCTTGGCTATTAGCCTGGACATCGCCAAAGCTTTCGATAGGGTCTGGCATGCTTCGCTCCTTTCCAAGCTTCCGGCATATGGTCTACCTCCTCAACTGTGCAGCTGGATTGCCAGTTTTTTAAACGAGCGCCGAGTGCGGGTCCTCTGCGGTGGCCAGGCTTCTCGCTTCTTGCAAGTGAATGCCGGGGTACCGCAGGGGTCCGTACTGTCACCAACTCTCTTTCTTCTGCATATCAATGATATGCTTTCCCTCGGGAACATTCATTGCTATGCAGATGACAGTACATTGCACGGGAGTTACTCGGTTCGTCCGACGGCGGGGCGATCTGTGATAGAGGAGGAGAGACGACATCTCGTGGGTGATCTCGACCGAAACCTCGACAGTATCTCCCAATGGGGTGCCGAGAACTTGGTCGAGTTCAATGCCCACAAAACACAGGCGTGTGCATTTACAGCGAAAAAATCCCCTTTCCTTCCCCTACCCACTCTTCAGAATGCAATATTACCAATGAAGGACAATCTAGACATCCTTGGCATAGACGTTCGTCGAGAGCTCAATAACACAAAATACATTGAGAGATGTATTGGGCTAGCTTCGCGGAAACTAGGAATACTGAACAAGGTAAAGCGATTCTTTACACCGCACCAGAGGTGTCTGCTGTACAAAACGCAGATTAGACCCTGCGTTGAATACTGCTCTCACCTCTGGGAAGGCTCCGCGAAGTATTTGCTGGACGCACTCGACGCTATGCAGCGACGCGCTGTTCGCATTATAGACTGTCCGGAGGTAACGGGAAGCCTTGAGCCGCTAGCCCAGCGCCGAACAATTGCTTCCTTGGCCGCGTTCTACCGTATTTACCACGGTGAGTGTTCTGAAGAGCTCTTCAACCTGATCCCACCCTCTCCCTTCCGATCCCGAACAACGCGTGCCGGCCAGAGATGTTACCCTCATACCGTGGAAACCGTCTTCGCGAGAACCGAGCGTTTTAAACGATCGTTTCTCTGCCAAACGATGGTGGCTTGGAACGCCCTGCCTGCGCACGTGTTTCCTCCAACATATAACCCTGGGCTCTTTAAGCGAAGCGTGAAGAGGCACATTACTGGGTCGTCAAGTTGAGGGCCACTCTCTATAGTATTCCTGTGTACTGTGAGAGTCGCCCTCAATTGCCAGACGTCGCCTCAGCTTACCATCAGGCGGGTGGCGTCAATTTGTCGAACTAAATATAAAAAAAAAAAAAAACACTCAAATTCCAGTGTAATTTGCGGATTGTGGATCGCACTTGAGACCTCACATCGCAAGGGGTGTGCCACTGTTTTGTGAACCACACAAATATATAATTCGACCCGGGACCGCGAACCTATGATCTCAGAGACGGCAGCCGCATACACATACCACTGCGCCATCGAGGCTATCTAGATCCCATAGCACAAGCTTAAAATTTACTTAATTTGGGCGTTTTCAATTAAGTTCAAATATGATGACGTTGTGTGAAATTGTCAATAAAATAAATTTGTTCATCTATTTATAATAAATAATTGTTACAAAGACTGTTACTACTACTATACTACAACGATTATAAGCCGTCCACGTCATTGTCTTAGCAGAAATGTCTAGTTTCCCTTTGTTTTACTGTTAAGGCGAAGTTTTGACTGTTGACAAAGTACGAGTATTACGGTCTATGATGATGACTGATATGAATGTCTTGTTATAGGTTTAAGGCCTACTACAGCATTGAAGCCTTTGTTCTAGTCTAAAATTTTGAATTTAAAGGAACTATATACTATATTACTTAAATATATACAAGGAACAGGAAAATTATATTAAAAAAAACCTATACAAACTATACTATCTTAAACTAAAACACTAAAATAAATAAGTAAGGCAGGGAGACTTAGGCAGAGTGTCCATAACACAGGCAGCATTCCCGCGCTGAATTGCCAATGAGAGTCTTTGCGCGAGAAAGCTGCCTGCGCGGAGATCCCCAGTCTCTTGAAAGGTGATATTCCATAATGCAAGTCTTGATGCATATATCGGACTTGTGATGTTATACTTGCATACAAGACTTGCCAAGTTGAAAGATGTGAAATCACCAATTCTGTTAACAAAACATTCAGAGTCGTATCTTCATAGATAAAACTAACCTGCGTAAAATGTATCTATCGGTGCTGAAGCAAAATAGAAATAATTTGTGGGCCATAGAAAAGATTAAAAAATAAAACAAATATGGTGTTAGTATTTTAATTTTAATTTTCAATAATTCCTAATAATAAACGTCTTTGAAAATAATAAACGTTTTTTTAGGATTTTCACTGACAGAAAAATCTTAGTTGAAATCCGCGGTTAAAGGCCTACGTCCATTGCCGGTGAGGTGTGGGGCGCGGGGAGGTGTTAGGAGTCACAAATATTAATGTACACGTCTTTACATTATGAAGGGTTTAATGAGACTGTTCTACACTGTTGCATCTTAGCTTATAGTACTAGGTTTAAGTAAGTATATGTAAGTAGTACATATAGGTTTTTGCACCACACTACACCATCGGGGTGCAAGAAAAAAAAATGTTAAAATATTATTGAACATTTTTTGTTAAAATACTAAAGTTATACATTATAAAGTAGAAATAGATTATAATATAAATGTTTACAATCTAAACTTAAATGTTACAAATATTTAGGTTTAAATGTTACAAAATATTATTATATTGATGTTAATGTTTAAACAATTTTGTTCTATTTTTGTGTACAATTATAATTTTGTTATTTTTTAAGATTTTTACGTTTGGTTCCATATCTTCGATGACAATATATGGTCCATTAAATAAATTATCTAGTTTACTTGCTGTTTCATTTTTTAACAATATTAAATCATCCTTTTTGTATATAATTTGTTTCACAATTTTGTCGTATACATCTTTCCTTAATTGTTTACATTTTAACAAGTTGTTTCGCGCGTCTCGGTGCGCAACTTGTAAACGATATTTTAATTCTAAACAATAATCACTTGGGTTATATAATGGTTCTACATCGCTAATTAGTCTAGTTGGAATATCGCAAGGTTTACCAAACACTAGTTCGTAAGGTGCATATTTTGTGGAAGTATGGACAGTGTTATTAAAAGAAAAACACCAAAATGGTAGCCAGTGGCTCCATGTTTCTGGAAAACTATTACATTGAGTTCTCAAAAAAGATCCTAAATGTTTATGTGCATTTTCCAAAGAACCTATTGATTCATGATGATATGCGGTAGAGTTTAGTTTTTCTATTTTTAGAAGCTTACAGATTTCTGTCATGGTAGAAGACATGAATTCTGTACCTTTGTCTGTGGCTATTGTTTTCGGTATTCCATATCTTAAAATAAAATTATTTACTAAAACCTTGGCAACACTAATTGTCTCCTTATTTTGAAGAGGATAAGCCTCAACAAATTTACTTAATTCGCATTGTAGCGTGAGTATATAACTATTATTATCTATATCCTTATCTAGAGGTCCAACTAAATCTAAATAAATCTTTTCAAAAGCATAAGAAGCTGTGGTGGTAATAACCATCGGCTCTTTTGTTTTTTGACATTATTTGGATTTTTGACATATGTCACATTTGTTTATAAAAGTTTTGACGTCATTTTCAATTTCAGGCCAGTCATATTTTCGTTTTATATTATTAATCATCCTGCGCACACCACAGTGACCACTGGTGGGCAGTAAATGATAGTCCTAAGTCGTTCAAATACGTCTACTAAATTTCTATTGTGGTCTTGGTAAGTTCTTCCTATAATTACTAGGTCATCTAAGTATATAAAACATTTGTCGTATGTCAAACCTGACATTGCGATCGTCATAGCCCTTGAAAATGAGCTTCCAGAAGTCTTCAGCCCCATCGGCATGCGTTTCATTTGGAATTGCGCCGTATTAGTGGTAAATGCTGTAAGTTTCCTTGATTCAGGATTTAAAGTAACTTGGTAATATGACTGACTGAGGTCTAAATGAGTAAAGTATATCGCTCCTGATAGTGATTCTATAATATCGGTTATATTTGGTAATGGGAATTTATCATCTTGGATCACGTTGTTTAATTTTCTGTAATCTATTACTAATCTCCTTCTTCACCCAATCTTCACTCAGAATCTTTTCTAATTCCACTTCCATAAGATCACATAAGTAAATAGTAAGTACTTAATTATTAAGTAAATTATAGTTACATACATACATTTTAAGTTATAGGTGTCTATCCTATATTTTAATTTGACATTTTCCCCTTAATAGGTACACATACAACACTTGAAACACTTATTTGTAGAAACTTAAAGTTTGTATTTTGTCCTTGAAGTTACTTGATATAATATTTTGGATATATTTGCACTATTTTTCACTTATATTTTACTTAATTGCAGTGAATTTTGTAGATCCAGGGCTTGAAATTCGAAATTCTTATTGGGAAATTGAGAAGATTTTGTGGACTTACTGACATTAGATTTTTTCCGGATCCCGGTCTTCTTGTCGTCTGCCGGATAGCCGTATTCGCATCCTCCTCAGGACCTCGCTATCTACTCTTCTGGATATCCATTCTTTGTGGCGGTTCTGGGAGCATTTGGCCAGGAGATATATAATACCCAGAATAAACAGTGAAAGGACGACTGCTAAGAGTATATTTGTCGTCTGTATGTCGCTGGTGCCTGCTTTCTCAATAATTACCGACTCTTGAGGGGTGGCGGTCTGTCCTGACTTCTGGATTGTGTTCCCCATTTTTTGAATTTTGGTCGTGTATACGTATGGAAATGATCGCGGTCGAACGCTAATTAATTAAAATGTCTAGAAAAGGTGCAGAAAGGCACACAGGAATGTGCTGAATCGCTGAATTGCGCGACGTCGAACGGCCGGTGTCGCAACGGTCACGATATTGTCACGGTCGCCATGAGGTGTGGGGCGCGGGGAGGTGTTAGGAGTCACAAATATTAATGTACACGTCTTTACATTATGAAGGGTTTAATGAGACTGTTCTACACTGTTGCATCTTAGCTTATAGTACTAGGTTTAAGTAAGTATATGTAAGTAGTACATATAGGTTTTTGCACCACACTACACCGGGCGCCTCAGGCACCTTAGGAAGACTCCACTTGGAAGAATTCCTTGTGGCAATAAACTCAGCTTAGAGCAACATTGAGGTTTCATTTCATAATGAGCAAGGATATCAGGAAAAGTTATCATCAGATAAACTTTTGTTAATTAGCTTAAAAGAATTGTCGCGAGCGGAGCTGCTGGCATCAACTAGTTACCAATAATCATACTTAGCAATATGGGGAGAGTTTTCCCAAGCAGAATAATGAACATTATTATTACCATTATAGTAGAAGACATTAAGCACAGGGTGCCATTAAGACACATTATATAAATATCTATGAGTGAAAATGAACACAAAGTGATCCATCGCTTATATTTATGTATTTTAATTAAAAGTTTATGAAGCAAACGCTTTCATTATTACAATAATAGCGGACGCCCGCGGCTTCACCTGCGTAGAATAGTTACGGAGTACGTGACAAAAAGTAGCCTAATATCTGACCCGGTTCCTGCTGTCTCCGGACTAAATTTCATTAAAATCTGTCAGTTATAATACAGGTACCAAATGTCACCGACGCGGGATTCTCATCCCTACCAAACCCCCGAAGAGGCCACATAGGTGGTCAAAGTCCGTCGGGCGCCACTGGAAATACCTTCTGCGGACCTGAGAGCGGCATTAAAAATAAAGTTACCAAATGTGTGTACAGACAGACGTAAAGACACGGATATGAATGTTTTCGGGTTATGTTTTTTAAGTTCTGAGTCGTTATTTTTAGTGGTCTTTAATTTACTGTCACTTTTCTCTTTGCAATTTTATAATATGTAGATATTCTACGTTCGGTATTAACTGCTTATTAACGTTTATTAAGGTTCAAAATGCGTGGGTTAAGTTATAATAATTTTATGATAGATGTCCTCGTAAACCAACGTTTATCGTAGCCATTCAATTTAAGAAGGTTAAGGCACCACGTGTACTGTTTGTGGATGGGTAAATTGATTTTATGTTTGTAGTAAAGAACGCCAGAGGCCCTTCTGCGAAGGAATTTTTCACACACATAATAACGTAATGTACATAAGGTTCAGATAATATTTATTAGCTAATAGCTACTAAATATTATCAAATATGGACTAGCTGTTCCAACCTTCTTCCCTCCAGTCTAAACGAATGATACGAGTATATGACGAAAATCACTTAGCCACATTTTTTACAAACTCCATACTAGTATGAGCATTCTCCTTTCGAAGTCTTAAGTTAGAGTTTTATTGGTCAGTTGGCAGCACGTTTCTCTTTTGGTGGCTTGGTAGAGTATAGTAACTTTTAACATTCACGCGAATGCAACGGAAGCTCTCAAACTTTTATAATTGGCACCATTCGCAGTCAAGGTTGACTTGAGATCCTATGAGTTTTGATGGGTTCCTATACACCAATCTTAGAGGTATATTTTTCTTTTATTAACTTTTATCAACGATTGTATGATGTAAGCTTCTTAATTAAAGACAGTATAAAACTTCAAAGCTTATAACTATAAAGTTAATTATACTGCAATCCGATGCTCCATGTCGCACGCTCGCAACTTTATTTAAATTTTAATTAGCGTCTTTGTTGTATGTCCCCATTCTCCTCGGAAGCACATTTTTTTTTAATTCTTATTTCATATTTACATTATATTTAGTAAATCTGTTAACGTTTTGTATAGGTAGGCATAGGAAGAAAATTAATTATTACAACACTATAAAACTTAAACATAATCTATAAATGTCTATAAACAGTAAATATGATATTGTAGTTCGGCAGAGTTCCGGTAGATGGATCCAACGCTAACCTTACTAGCGCGATCTAGAAATTATGATATGAAGCAAAGATTGGATGTTCTTAGTATGGGTCGTCGTAGCTCAGTGGTCAGAGCATTCCCCCTGTTAGGAAGTGGATTCGAGTCCTGCCGATGTTATCAGTTTTTGTTATGTATTTATAATTTCTATCTTAATATTTTAAGAATATGAGATTGTTTAGTTGAATATTTACAATAAAAATTACAATATACATAATTATATACTAAAAATATTTACATTACAAAATATCGTTTAATAAAACCTCCGCGTCATTGCCGACTGACACACGTTGACACGTTGGATGGCGATACTTATTCTTTGGGCCTGAAAATAGCCAGCCTTCTGGTCCTGAGAAGCATCGATTAAGCGTTTAGCAATGTAAAAGGCGGCGAGCACTCGGACGCCATGACCCCAGTGTCTCAACCCCAAACGGCTTAAATATGTAATCACCTGCTAGGTTAGCATATTTACGATGCAGCAGCAGGTGCTAAGGTGTCCACGCATGTAGCGTCCCACACCAAAGGCCTTCCCATCTTCCACGGTAGCAACGACATAGCGTCCGGTCTCTTTCCTTTCCATCGCTTCGTGCTAACCCATTTGGTTCACGTACGGTCGAAAGACCTGCGGTGGAAAGAGCCCTACGCATTATGTAGTTTAGAATAGCGTGCGCTTCTGCCACAAGAAAGGCCATGGTGTCCCAGAATATCGACGGCTACTCCACATCGTTAATCTCAGGAATCAAGGGTTCAATTGAAATTTAGTCATGACAATTTCTTTTATATTTAGACAGAAATGAGACCTTGAAAGTTCAAAGTTAAACGCATAGCCGCGGTCTCTACGAAAGTTGGTTGAGTCAAATGATAGAAATTATAAATCGCCAAAACCAATATGAATTTTGCGATGATAATTAATACAAGAACAAATACAGGAATATTCGGGTGCGTCCCACTTGTCCCATTGACTTTGTCCTGGTACGGGACAAATGGCACTGCCTCTTTTTTCTTGTCCCAGTTGTCCCATGGGACTAGTGATAATTATATTTTAGTGTCCGTTGTCCCGGTATGTGAAATCATTCAGGACAATTTTAGTAGGCATACATAACTTGAGTCCACAGACTACGAGCTACGAGTACTGAATAATAGGAATTCGAATGTTTGTGTTGAGTTTGTCTTGGCATTAAATCAGTAGCACCGAATGTGTTCATATTCGGTACAATAAACTAACTTGTACCAACTTTGTGGGTATATAGAATATCGGCAAGTTTGTTATTATTTGTTCTGTCACAATAGGTGTTGAGAACTAATCTTTTCGAGAGTTTTAGTTGAGGTATGGTTTGTATTGCTAGCAAGCGATCAACCATTGCTCGAACCATTGTACGAATTTACTTAGGAAATTAAAGCTGGAACGCTTCCTTAATTAATGTTTCATTAACTTTGAAAAGGATGTTTACGTACAATATAAATTTAGAATCCTTAGATAGGTATAAATACATAATTTCAAGGGGCTCGTGGTCTAGTGGTAACCGACAATATTAATACATTGCAAAGGTTAAGCAACATCTAGTCAGGCCGGTCTTAGGATGGGTGACCATTTATTAAGACACTGAGACCCCTCCGTGCCTCGGAGAGCACGTTAAACCGTCGGTCCCGGTTGTCATACGAACTTCAATGGAAGTCGTTAGGGGTAGTTGGAGCCCTTAAAAATCCGACTGGTCTAACTACAGAACTCGATATCGCCCATGGGTTGTGAAGGTCAGATGGCAGTCGCTTCACGGAAAATATCGAAGTTCAGCCGAATCGCAGTTAGACTGGAAAGCCGACCCCAACTGAGTTTGGAAAAAGGCTCGGTGAATGATGATAAACATAATTTCAAACTTATTTAAGTGAGATAGGTACTATATCAGTACTAAAAGATCTTGTGTGACAGATTACCTTTTAAGATTTTAGTAGTTTCCTGTTTGTATAGTTGACGCCCGTTGATCTACCTGCGTGGAAAGTCTTTTAAGTTCAATTTCTCAAAGCCTCAGATAAAACGTACATTTTCTAAAAGTGAAAGAATTTTCAAAACGGATCAATAGAAACGGAGATTACCCCTACCATGGAATGTCGTAAACTTTACCTTTTCATAAAATTCGTATTTATTAAAAAGCCAGTCAAGTGCAAGTCGATCTCGCCGACAAAGGAATCCATACTAAAACGGCAAAAGAATCACGCTTGTTGTATGTGACCTGAATATTTTATTTATTTATTTCACATATTAAACATTACAAACAGCTAACGCCAAGACCTTTACTATAATAGTAATGTTATGCTAGGTTTTCTACACATATTTTATTACACTTATACTTTCCTACAACTAATACAACAATAAAATGATATCATAAAATACCATATTATAGGCAAGCGGCAAACCCCCTGAAAAACTAAAATGACTGACCAATCACTAAAAATGTGATTACGCCTAAACAAGTTTGTTTGTACTTTGTGTAAACCTTGGACCAAAAGGAGTCAATTGGTGAGAAAACAAAATTTGTGCGGGTGGGCTATTAATTATTATGAACAAATTAATTTGTTAACTGTTAAAAAGTTGGTTTTTATATTGGAAAATGATTTCTAAGGGCAAAACGAGCAAAATAAGACACTTTTACTCTAGTGGTTTTTTTGAAAAAAATGCGTTTTAAAGAAGTTACAACCATTTTAATGCGCAAAAATGGTCAAATTCAATTTTTTTTATCTCGGCGAGTTTTGATCGAATTAAAAAAAATACTGCGGCAGAATTGGTTCAATTAATTCAACAATTAATAGCCCACCTGCTCAAATTTTGTTTTCTGACCAATTGACTCCTTTTGGTCCAAGGTTTACAAAAAGTACAAACTTGTATAGGCGCAATCACATTTGTAGTGATTGGTCAGTCATTTTCATTTCTACGCACTTTTTCGGGGGTTTGCCGCTTGCCTATTAATTTAACTTTATAATAGGATCCGCCATAAAATACGAAATCCTAAATTACAAATAAACTCGACATGAATCACACACTCGGCGTCTAAAACAAATGGTACAAGTCTAGTCTCCATAGACCGAGAATCCCACTCAAATCTATCGAGCGGCAACTTTACAAGTCATTGTTTTGTATCATGTTTGAATTTAGCATCTGCTAACATCTGATTAAACAGTCCGTCTGTCCGTATAGTGCAATATTCTCTGCTTTACAATTTGTCCACTGGCCCATTGCGTGTTAACGCTGACGGTTTTATTTTGAACTCCATTGTGATTGAGCAGTGGACTGTGCACAAAAGTTGGAATGGAATCGTTTGAGTTTACATCTCCTAAATCATCTTTGTCTACACGTGACATACTATACATAAGAATAATAGGAACTGATACAGATGCCTCATACCATACATTGAAATACTCTTAAAATTCCCAATAGATATAGTTTAGATTGACAACTAGGTAATTATTTATCAGACTATTAGCAGACACGATAATTTAACTCTACCATTTTTAAGTTCCTGATGGATTCCCAATGCTCTAAAGTAAGTAATTCTCTTTGTTACTTTTATATTGATAGAAGTGTATACCTACTTACGCCCTGTTGAGTTTCATAAAAGAAAATTGTAGAAATCATTTAAATATAAATAAAGAAGTAAACAAAATCATGACGATGACCGGCGGATTTTTGGTTTGGGTTAACCTCCAGCCCATTCTGAGGGATCGGGTAGATTTATGGGGTAAACAAGTAAATCATAAAACAGTATAAAACAATGTCGCTTTCGTTGCCTATGTATGCTTATATCTTTAAAACTACGCAATGAATTTTAATACGATTTTCGATATAATGGTTCTCAAGGAAGGTTTTTGTAATTATAATTTTTCAAGCAGGCTAGTAGATTTTAAAATAACTGTTAGTAGTATTAAAAAATAATCAATTCTTTGTGTATAGAATAAAAAGCAATGACTTCATATCACGTTTGTATGTGGCTGCACCAATTTATTTCACGATCCAAACGGATCCGCAGAAACGGACGGCTGGCGCATACTGGTGCATTGAATCGCATCGGTAGCGCTCATGTGAAAGAGCGATTTTTTACAAAACCTTTTTTCACTGGATACTCATATCAATGAAATTTGTAGGCTGATTTTATCCAAGGTTATTTGATGTTATATGTAATTAATTTGAAAGGTTATGATATACGAAATAAATGAAAAATGGACGGATTTCATTTACTCGATGTCCACAGTCAGGTCGCTTTGTTTTCATATTCTTCATTTAGTGTATAAATTTCTTTCGAATGCTCTCTCATTTTTATTATATAACATTTGGATGCATCACTATTTGGTTGGGGTGCACCCATCATGATGGTTGCGAAAACCAAATGGGTCAATTTTTATTTTTATTTATTTATTTATTTATTTCAGGCAACAAATAGAATAGTTACAGTTGGTATAAACTTATTCTACGGCCCATAGATAAATACCTTAAAACTAAGAATACATATAGATATTACAAAATGTATATTAGGAATATAATCTTAAGACTATTGTTAGTACACACTTCACTATCGCACTTCGGTCTTTTTGCGTACCAGTGGTAGCGATCCGCAGAAGCGACGGAACACCACGCCCTGTGGCCAGAAGGTTTCCTCCATGACGAGGCTCAGTCTAGTGTTGGGCACTCGCACCACGAACGACAGGAAACTGACGTTACGGCTCGCCTCCAACAGCTGCACTCTCGGCGTGAAGTTGGCCGTCTTGCGCACGGACTGTCCGATGTCATCCGCCTTAGTGGTGTAGTGTAGGCGGGAGACATACACGGGTGTACTCGGTATTGCGGCCTGCAACGCTGGGCTGGACTGCGCTGCATCGGTGCCGCAACGGTTCACTTTGGTTCGTGATCGGCGCTTCCTTTGCACTGTCACGAAACCTTCAGTAGCCACATCCGGTACCTTCTGTGGTAGTGGCTTCGTTGGAGCGGTCGTTGCGCTGATGGTGACGAAACTTTGTCGTTTTATGGGGGCTGTAGGTACGGGCAGCGGAGCGGGGCGCGGGGTTCGCGCGGCCTTACAGGTAGGGGCCGCGGGCGCGGGTGCAGTGCGGGGCATTGCGCGCTCAGCACTCGATGACGGCGACAAAACTACTGACGCGTAACTCGCATTGAGGTCAGCTTCACGACGCATGTTTATGTTGGCGTTAGGTGGTGACCTAGATACCGCTGTAGACTCGCGCAAAGTAATAAGTTCTTTACGCAAAGTCACAACGATATCCTCGGTCGTTGCCAACCTCGTCTGGACGTCCGCCAAGCTCGCCTTTAAGGACACTATGTCCTTTAAAAGGCAGGTAACGTCGACGTGGTCGAATGTGACCGGAGGAAGCTTCGATAAGTCCTGGGCCACAAACGTAGGCACGTCGTCGGGATCGGTTGCCTTAAGCAGCGTGATGATGTCTTGTATGCTTTTTGTTGTCCCGTCACGCCTGCGGGACACCATCTGGTCGCTCTTATTGAGCACGCTGTACAGTAGCCGCTTAGAGGCAGCTATAATAATAATAAAAAAATATAATAATAAAATATCAATGCCCAGCTTTGTACAAATAACATGTCTCTAGGTCTGAGTAAAATATGTAACTCATCTGATGACGGGCGATAGGATGTTCGTAATTTGCCACTGAGAACTTTATTTCCCGAAGGACCTTTTGTCCACGATTTGCCTTATTTCTTAATTTTAAAAAGTTGGATGAAATTCCTGTAGGTTTTTATATTATAGGTTTTATTTCTAAAGATTCAATGAGGTAGGTTTTTGATTTTAAATATTGGATGGAACCAGGCGTTACTCGGCGAAAATCCATGACAAAGCAATGGTAAGTAAAATATTTAAAAAAAAAACGTTTTAAACTTATTTAAAATTTCTTAATAGCACTATTTTTCGCAGGATTAAAAAGACAACAAAACGTCGACAATTGTTTCGCCTCTAAACGAAGCATTATCAAGACTGTCTCAGAGAGAACAGCAAAATTTTTGGTTAGAACATATTTGCTTATAAGTAAACGTGTGCAAATTTCATTATCGCGATGTAGGATTTTTTCACAATAACTAACGTGGGTAAAAACCTCAGATCCTGCTACCTAAGTACCCAAAAATAGGTATTCACCAATACAAGACTTCATCTTATTAATTTTCAACAAATTGTGTAGAAATGCCAAATGACACATACAAACCAACAACCAACTAATGTGTCTGTCTGTTTACAACCAGATTAAGTAATGGAGACGTGTGAAAATCTATTTGTTCATTGAGTAAGGTGTCCGCATCTCTTCTAACTATTTCTAGCCTTTCCCAAACACTCAGCTTGAACCCTTTCTCACATAAACGTAAAACTTTAAAGGTGTTACTATTGTTCAAGGGGTGACCAGTGTCAAGGAGGTGCTTCGCGAAGAGGGACTTCTCAGGACAACCGTTGCGGAACGCCGCCATATGCTCCTTATATCTGATCTCAAAGGACCTGCCCGTCTGCCCCACATACTTCATATCACATCCATCACAACTCAGCAAATAAACACCCGATCTGCGTGAAACCGACACCGAGTCCTTGCCATTACACAGCTCCCTCAAGGTGTTCTGTGCTCTAAAAGCCACGAATATCCTATGCTCCCTCATGATCTTAGCTATACTCAACGAAACGGGACCCACGAACGGCAAACAGGCAGTGTACTTCTTAGGTGGATCTTGAGTTGGATACAATAAATGAAAACTAGCATTTCTGCGTTTTTTATTTAGTAATGAGTGGACCATACCTACGTTGTAGCCATTACTGTGTGCTATATAACAAATGATAGACAATTCCTCATTAAATGCCTGTGGGCTCAACGGTACCGTCAGTAACCTGCTCAGTAAGCTGTGGAAAGCTGCCATTTTATGTTGCCATGGGTGGTTAGATGAGTAAGGAATAACAGTGTCTGTAAATGTAGGTTTCCTATAGATACGAAACTCATGAATACCATTCCTCCTAGTGATTGAAAGGTCTAAGAAATTGAGAGTGGAATCCGACTCCACTTCCAGTGAAAAATCAATTCTAGGGTGTTCTGAATTCAACTTGGAGACGAGGATACTGAGCTGACGCTTTGTTCCCGTCCAGCAGATGATAATGTCATCCACGTATCTAAAGTAGTACAAGACATGAACGTTCCCAACTATGTGGTTAGTCTCGAACGCATCCATAAATATTTCAGCTATTAGTGGGCTCAGAGGCGACCCCATCGACAAACCATTTTTGTGCAGAAAAAAATTGTTGTTGAACTGAAAATAATTCTGTGACATGCACAATCTTGTTAGGTTATAAATTTCTTCTATTTTATTAAAATTGATCCTTTTGATTGTTAATTTGTGTTTTAAAATATCTAAGACTTCATTGTAAGGTACGTTCGTGAATAAACTTTTCACGTCCAAAGACACAAGTTGAGCATTGGACGGTAACTTTATATTTTTGATTTTGTTTATGAGGTCAGTACTATTTTTTATAGAAAATTTAGGGTTAAAATCTATTGCTTATTTAATGATTGTGTTCAAAAACTTCGACAAATTGTATGCTGGAGCCCCCCTATATGCGACAACAGGTCTAATCGGGCAACCTTCCTTATGTATTTTTGGAAGGCCGTAAAACAACGGACAACGAGGATTCATGTTTATCAAAGTCTTATGCAACGAAGAATTCTCAGGGAATAAGTAAGTCGTGGATTTTATGGCAAGCTTCAGTTCAGCCTGGAACTTAGCTGTGGGATTAAAGGTTATGTGTTGAAAATCATCAGATAAAACGATGTCATTGACCCTTGCTATGTAGTCCACCCTAGGGATCAAAACCACGGTGTTACCCTTATCAGCTTTGCTTAAAACCACATCCCCATCACTAAGTTTGTTGCGAATCGACTTTTGTACAGCCAATTCGGAGTTAAAAGTACCAGACAAACTAACAGAATAGATTTTTTGTGCTACCAATGCCTTTAACATTATGTCACCCTTATTTCTAATGATTTCTAATAATGATTTGTTGGTTTATTCAGGACAACGGTTCATCTAGAACAAATAGAACATTTAAGTATATGCCACTGCCATTATAATTGGTTTTCCTGGAAAGTTTATACAGGGATAGATAATATGATTGAAATATATAGCATAGTGGTCTCACCAAGATATTAAGGGCCTAAGCCAGTCTAACTGCAAGTGGTGCACCTGCCGATCAATAAAAGAGGCTAAGACAAATATAAAAGTTTTCGGTAGTGATAATAGAACTAACAAAGTTAATACTATCAGGCGTTACTTTTCGGAAGTCCATAGTTAAATTAAATAAATCTAACTACTTTGCAATATTCCGCCACATGCAAATTACCCAACTCTCGTATTTATTCATGCACAAGTCCACCCTCCAAACCCACTTAGGCCGAAAGAATAGAGAAATGATTTTGAAAATAGAATAAATATGAGAGTTGTGTTATCGTGCAAAAAATAATGAAAAACCTCGACACGTGTTTCACCCCCAACCAGGGGCATCATCAGGAGATGTTGATGGCTCGGCGCACGGCGACCGAATGAGCCACAACTCGTAAACCACACCTATTTATATCCTAGGTTTTTTATTTCTACCCACAACCATAATACCAAATTATTTTATGTGTACCCACCACCGTTATTTGAATGACGTATACCTACCCGCAGCAAAGGGGAAGAGGCGAAATTAAGTTGATCATTTAAAATATTAGGGTTCAAGCGTCTATGTTTGTAGATTTCTAATTGTTCCAAAACCGAAAGCCTCAGTCCTTTGTTGCAGGTGTGCAGAACGTCATAAGTGTGAGGATTAGGTGGGGAGTGACCGGAGTCCAACAAATGTTTTGCGAAATGAGACCGTTCTGGGCGATTGTTTCTAAAAGCTGATATATGTTCTTTATACCGCGTCGCGAAGCTACGGCCGGTTTGGCCAGTATAAACACCCTCACAATCCCCACACTTAAGCCTATACACACCTGACTTCCTGTCATCCCCAATTTTCTCCTTAACATTGCAAATGTTTCTCCGGATAGTGTTGTCCGTTCTAAACGCGACATGAATATTATTTTTACGCAAAATTTTGGCAACTTTATCAGATATCAGACCTAAATAAGTTAGACTAGCTCTATACCGATGGACGTCACGATCCGGGGGAACAGCATATAGTAAACTACACGTAATTGAGGCTCGCCGCCTTCCAACTAAGTTGTCCACAAGCTTGGTACTGTAACCATTAGATTTAGCAATTTGATAAATAATATTTAATTCGCGGTTAAAATTTATTTGAGAAAGTGGAACCGAAAATTGGCTGTGAACATAGCTGTGGAAGGCGGCAAGCTTGTGCTGCCAAGGATGACAGGAAGTAGCAGGAATTACTGTGTCAGTATGAGTGGGTTTGCGAAAGATCCGGAATTCATGCCCACCCTAATTTCTAGTAATAGTCAAATCTAAGAAATTTATGGACCTATCCTTCTCTAATTGTATCTCTAATAACTCTTTGAATTTGATTTTAGGGTGAACACTATTCAAATGAGATAAGAAATCCGTAAGTTCCACATCGGTGCCCCGCCAACACAACAATATATCGTCAACGTACCTATAATAATAATGGATGTTTTCGTTACCTACAATGTAACTATTTTCAAACCTATCCATAAAAACATCGGCCAGAAATGGGCTCAAAGGTGAACCCATCTCCAGTCCATGCTTAAATAGATAGTACTTGTTGTTGAATTGAAAATAGTTTTGGTTCATGCATAAAGAAGTTAAATCGATTAGCTCAGTCGCCTCCCCTGGATGTAGACGCTGTTTTTCAAAAAGATCTTTAAGTATTGTTAAACATTCCTCGTAAGGGACATTAGTAAATAAGTTATCGACATCCAGTGAAAGCAACCTTGCATTAGGGGGAAGCTTGATATCCCGTATACGATTGATTAAGTCAGTCGTATTTTTAAGACTATAACGAGGCGAAAAGGCAGTCTTCCCCCTAAGGATGTTATTAAGTGATTTTGCTAGATCATATGACGGCGAACCGATGCTGGACACCACCGGGCGGATGGGGACGCCTTCCTTGTGGATCTTTGGCAAACCGTATAATATTGGAGGTCGTGGATTCATTGGTATAACTTTGTCGTATTTCCCATTGTCAAAAACAAAGCGGGTACTTTTAACTAATTCTTTCAAATCGTTAGAAAACTTTTTAGTGGGGTCCGATCGTAGTACCACAAAGTCGTCGGTCTGTAGAACATCATCGACTTTCTGGTTATAGTCATCACGCTCCAAGACAACAATGCTGTTGCCCTTATCGGAGTTAGCGATGACCAAACCAGAGCCGACAATCCTCCGCCGCAACGACCCTGCAGTAATAGAATCGGGAGAGGGTCTGTCTGTCTGTGTGTGTAAGGATGTTTTAATATGATGGGATACTAAGTTTTTGATACTATCCTTAGAATCAGACTTACTAAGGATAATAGCAACCTCTGAATCCACGGCCAGTGTTTCCAGTGACCTCTCAATAATTTTGCGGGGGATATTATACTTAAAGCCTTTATTTAATAGACTCAGTTCATTGTGTGTGAATTGAGTACTAGTGAGATTTGTAACGCGTGGTGAAATGAAGAGGTCCCTGAATCTTGATTTGTCCTACCCCTTTTTTTTTTTAAATCCGCGGCCCGTTGTCGCGGCCGCACCTACGTCCATTGCCGAGCGCCTCCGGTAGAGACTGAGAGAATTCCCGGTGGCGCCCGGTGGACCTTGGCCACCTGGGTGGCCACTGCGTAGTGGGCGGGTGTTACCCCGCATCTCTGGGGTCGGGTTTTATCCCGCGTCGGTGAGTGAAGGCGTGTATGGGGTGCAGCCCCACAGAAGCAGAAGGAAGCGGCCGCGTTCCACTGACTCCCGCTAGAGACCATGGCTCTTAGCATGGTCTCCAGCGAGAGCGTATCTACGCCCAGGCCCACAACGAGGTCCCGGCGTTGACTCGCCCATGCTGAGCATTCCACCAACGTGTGGAATGCCGTGTCTACGCCGGAAGTCTCGCAGTGTTGACACGCGGGTGTGACCTCACGATGCATGCGAAACAGATACTCACCGAAGTTTCCGTGCCCGGTAATGATCTGTGTCGCACGATACGTGAGGCCACCGTGCTGCCTCTGCAGCCAGTCCTCCATGATCGGTCTCACCGCCGCGATGGTGGTAGTTCCCCACTTTGGTTGCTGAAGTCGCACCTTCCATGTCTCCATGAGATCCTGGCGGAGTTGGGACCGCTGGGCCTCGTTTCCTCGAGACGCAGGCCTGTGGTCCCGCTCCAGCGCCTCCTTGTGCCATTGGAACAATGCCGCAAGGGCTCTCGCTTCCAGGTCCCATGGAGGGGTCGCGGCTAGGAGACATGCAGCCTCTAGGGAGATCGTGCGGTACCCTCTTATTGTTCTTACGGCCAAGGTCCTTAACGATCTGTGTAAAACAGCAGCGTTGTTGGCCGTCAGACTCGGCGCCCATACGGGAGCCCCGTACACGGCCATACTCCGCACGATCCCCAGGTACAGTCTCCTGCAGGAAGCGTTGGGTCCCTTTAAGTTAGGCATCAGTCGCGAAAGCGCGGCTGTCGCCCCCGTCACTTTAGGGACCAAACTTCGGAAGTGTGGTCCGAAGTTCCACCGGCTATCGAGTACGAGCCCCAGATACTTCATTGTGGGCTCGATGCCGATGCTAACGCTCCTTACATTTACGCTAGATCCTGGAGGTGGACCGCGCCGAGGTCCGTGAAAACACAGAGCCTCGGACTTATTCAGTGCCACGTCCAGTCCCAGCCGCCGTATCCGACCCACGATTTCAGCAACCCCAGTCGTGACCTTGAGTGTTGCCTCCTGGTGCGTTGCTCCTCGCGCTGTGACAAGGGTATCGTCAGCGTAGCAAGTTACGCTGACGCCCTCTGGCAACGCACCCCGCAACACCCAGTCGTATCCGATGTTCCACAGTAGTGGTCCTAGGACCGACCGCTAAGGAACACCGCACGACACATCTCGCCGAGCTGCCCCGAGCCAGCTAGGGTAAGTTATAGCCCTCTCGGATAAATATGCCCCGACAATACGACGGAGGTAGAGAGGCACTTTGTGGTATACCAGTGCCTCCCTAACGCAACTTCAGGGTAAGGTGTTAAAGGCGTTGGCGATGTCAAGAGACACAGCCAACACCACCTCGCCCCGCGAGACTGCCTCCTCCGCCAGGGTCTTCACGCGCATGATCGCGCTCACGGTGGATCGTCCCCGACGGAAACCGTACTGGTTGTCCGCCAGGTCTGGGCCCACACGCGTGAGGTGCTCGACGAGGCGTTCCGCGATAATTCGCTCAAAGAGCTTACACACCTCGTCGAGCAACACGATCGGCCGGTAACCGGACGGTGAGTCCACCGGCCGCCCCGCTTTCCGGATCAGGACCAGTTTCCCCGTCCTCCACACCTTGGGAAACTGGCCCCTTTCGAGGCATGCGCTGAAGAGCCCCCTCAGTCGAGGCCCGAGTTCCTCGAAGGCCAGGACCCATACACGGCCCGGAATGCCGTCGGGTCCGGGGGCGGCGCTTTTCCGGCGACTGAGCCGAAGTACCACCGCTCCTAACTCACCCTCTCTGACTTCGGGTACGTCGTCTTCGCTGCTGCTATCCACATTGGGCGTCTGGGACGGAGCCATGCGCGGAGGGATGTGCTCCTCCGCGCTCGTCGGAAACAGAGAGCCCAAGACCCCCTCCAGCCGATCCGGCTGGAGACTCTGGGTCAGTGGGAGCGCCCTCGGTCGGAGTTTACCTCTGACCTGCAGGTACGGGCGCCCCCATGGGTTCCGCTCCAGGGTCTCCAGGAGCTCCTCGCGGGCTGTCGTCTTAGCCCGCGTGATCGCTTCCTGGAGGGTGCCCTTAGCCTCTCTGTAGGATGCATATAGTTCCGCCTCCCGGGCTGCCGCGTCATCTGGTCGACGATGCCTCCGGCGAAACCTGGTGTACTGGCGGCGGGCGGAGACGCATGCTGCACGCAGCTGTGCAATCTCCGACGACCACCAGTACACCTGCCTCCTGGCCGGCCCGGGTGTAACCCTAGGCATCGCCGCATCGCAGATTTGCGACATGGCTCTTCTGAACCACTCTGCTTCGGCATCCACGTCGACAGGCCTGTCCGGCGCCGGAATCCAGGCCTGCACGATGGATGCCTCCAGGAGAGCCTCCCGGTCTAAACTCTTGAGCGCCCAACGTGGTTCCGGGGGATTCGGTACTGGCTGTGGGAGGTTAGGTGGGGGGACGACCTCGAACCGGATGTATCGGTGGTCCGAGTGCTTCTCCACACCCTCCTGCCCCCAGCGGACGGACGGGGCTTTCGCCTCGACGCGGCGCAGGAACGGCTGCCGACCCGATGGTCCGCCGTTTTGCCCTGCACCTCGCATCTGTAGCAGCGAGGCGGTGCGTCACAGGCATTGGACTTGTGACCGGGCCGGCTGCAGCGGAAGCACCGATCACCCACGGTGTCTTCCACTGCGCACTGCACTCCTACGTGCCCCACCATCATGCACCGGAAACACCTGGTTTCCCGGGCACACAGGAGGTGCACCTGCGCCTTGAGGAAGCCCCCTATAAGGAGGCTCCGTCCGTCCGCAATTTTAAGTGCCGCCGCGTCGGGGCACTGGACGACTGTCGTCCCATGATCAGTGGGGCTGAAGGAGATCTCTCCAGCCTTCACCTGGTCATGGGGACAGCCGCCCGCCTCCACGACGGCGGAGATAACCTCCTCCGTCGTGGCCGCGTCATCCAGGCCCGAGATGCGCAATGCAGCGCATTTGGTGGGTCTGGAGACGCGGACGGCTTCTGCGTCCAGCGTATCCCTCAGCTTATCCGCTAGGGCGTCAGCTTTGGGGCCGCTGGAGGCGCCGGGGACCTCGAGTAGACGAGCCCCGGTGCGAGTGGTTTTGCACCGGAGTCCCCCCGGTATCTCGAGGGCCTTGAGGTTCACCGATGCCTTGACCTTCTTCAAAACATCGGCGTACCCCACACTCCTCTCTGCACCCACAGTCGTCAACGTCAGGACGACGGCGGTGGAGCGAGGGGGGCGGGGCCTCTTCGGCGCCTTCGCCGCGGTGGCTTGTGCCGCTTTTTTGGCGGCCTTCTTCCGCCTCTTTTTTGCTCCCACTACTTCCCATCCCTCCCGACTGGAAGGATGAGTAGCGGGAGCGGCACGGGACGCGGGGGCAGCGGAGGTGGCAATAGACCTCCCTTTTCTCTTCGGCTTTGCCGTCGTGGCCGGCTGAGCCGGTGTCCGTTTTGCTGGCGAAGCGGACATGGGCGGGGCTGGGCGGGCAGCAGATACACTTGGGCCAGACCTAGGAGCGCGAGCCCCACTGGCAGCCACGTATGACATCGCGGGTCGCGCCAGTGGGGGGCGGTATGACCGGTCTTCAAGTACCGCGAGACGCCTCTCGATCGCCGCCAGAATCTGCGTGGCTGTTGGCGCAGTCTGCAGCGGCGATGCAGTAGGTGCTCCGGGCGCACTCCTGGGCGCCGCCCTTGGCACCGGTCTAGTCATGGGCGGAGACGGTGAAGGTCCGGTCGTCTGGGTCTCCGGAGGTCCCTTGACCAAAATGGTAAGGTTAGCGACCTCTTGTCGCAGGGCCTCCGTCTGCTTCCGGGAGGAGGCGAGCTCAGCAGTCAGAGTCGCTACCTGGTCTCTGAGCTTCGCCTCCCCTTCGGAAACACTCCGCATGAGGAACTCATCGAGGGACAGATGAGCGTCAGCGATGGCGTCCGACACCACCTTCTTCTTGCCCGGAAGGTTTTTGCCACCTTTCATGGTGGCAACGATCCGGGCAAGAGCCCCCATGAGCCCCCGCGCGGCCGGCACTTCTCTGTCCCTGCCGCTAGGCAAGAACGGCACCGTTATGCTGGGGTTTGGTGCCCGCCCCTTGGCGTCGTAGCCGGGCTTCCGGACTCGGACCGCTTTGACCGGTGGCTCCTCGCATTCGCTGGAGACCACCGATGTCGACGGACCGTCCTTCGGCGCCGGCTGCGTCTTCTTCACCGGCGCGCTCTTCTGTCGGCCCCTCTTCAAGTAAATAGAGCTCGTCGGCTCTGGCGCCGTCTCAGACTCCATGGTGCCGGGATCTGACTCACTATCAGTCCCGGCAGCAAATGGTAACTCGAACATTGAAGGCGTCGACGTCGCGCTGCGACTGGGCAGCGCGACGCGAGCCTCCGTACCGCCAGGCAAATTCGGTGTCCGTGTATCCAGCGTTGGTGGGTCGTCGTTGTGGTCCGGCACCGCCCTGACAAGGGTAGTGTCGAGACCGGGGGTCACTAAATCTTTATCGGGCTTATCCGACATTACAAATCTTCGTTAATTGATTCAGCCACTCAAGTATCGACCTTGACGTTCGGTCACCCAACCTGCCACTCCGTTACGGTGGTCAGGTTGGGGTCCAGGGCGGACGGCGTGGACGTAGTCTAAAGATCACTTAGGGCCCCGCCCCTTGTCCTACCCCTAGTTAACTTGTTGAGTTTATCACGTTGACGTAGGTACCTCTTATGTACCTCCATCGACGCGATATCCCTAGCTTTTTCGTCCAGAATGTCAAATTCAACACAGTGCAAGGAGAAAGCTAATTCGGTATGTAAAACTTTTAAATGTAATTTTAAATTATCCCTAACCGAAAACCAATGTCTTGACTCTTCGTTGAGCCAAATTTTTTGAGCTCATTTTACTGCTATTGACGCGGCAAAGCTTTTACTACGCGACCGTATTTGAATATAATCGGGTATTATATTCAGATGTTTGCACTGTTGGTTGAACCAAACATTCTGAACAGCAATTCGGTGCAGTTTAGTGAGTTTAATATATAGTTTTGCCTGACAAGCTATGCTGGCTGTTTTTATAAAGTTAATACTATCAGGCGTTACTTTTCGGAAGTCCATAGTTAAATAAAATAAATCTAACTACTTTGCAATATTCCGCCACATGCAAATTACCCAACTCTCGTATTTATTCATGCACAAGTAGGCCAGTATAGTAGTGCCATGTCTTTGCATGGTCTAGTACTTCAGGAAAATAGGCGGTATTGTGTGTATGTAAGTATTTGAAGTATTTATTACGATTTTAGATACTGGTAGTAGTGTTAGTAGAAGATAAGTCATATTGAGAGTAGGTACTATTTATACTGTCGATTGATGGCACTTGGTGAAATTTGGTACACCAGTTTCGCCTCACTGCATCATCAGAGATCTTTTTAAGAAATTTAGGCGAAACCGGTTAAATAAATAAAATAAAGTGGAAAGTATAAGAGTTTTTGTTCAATATATTGAGAGTACTTTCCGCGTTTACTATATTTAAGAGAAAATTATGTTAGTACTAAGTTCCTCTACTCCCACTACAGAATAAACTCTCAACTTGTACGCTCCAGCAATCCGTTTACAGTACTCAACTGCTGAATAAAACATAGGTACTATATTTAATTTACAGTGATTGAAAGAAAGTTCGATGAAAATTGTAGAAGTCTAGTATTTAAAACTAAAGCTTTTCCAATTTGAATAACATTTACATTTGAAGCATTAGTTTAGATATGCAATACGGGCATTACGTCATCGAATATATTACTAGAATTTTACAGAGTTTGCTATTTGAATGGGTTTCGTTTGAATGCTCTGTGCGGTCCAGTACTTTAGGCTTTAGAATTTGTCCACTGGTACCTACGTCAACGGTTTATTTCGAAATGCATAGAATGTGTGTTCCATTTCTAAATTTAATGAAACATGCCATTAAAATTTTACAGTTTTTTTTTCTTTTCGAATTGATAATATAAGCAATTTGACAGATTTTCTTAGTCAATGAAAGTCTTAAATATCCATGACTCTTTGAACCTAATTTAGGACAATGTAATCAGCAGTTTTGGGCTAGATAATAAATGGTTCGGAGGTACAAAGGATTGCCGATAATGAGGCTTTTATCGGACTATAAGTTTCTTTGTAGTTCAGTTGGCTATTCATTTCACAGACTTTAATTATTTGGGCCTAAGATTCATAAAGTCATAACCTAAATTTACGTGTTTGAAACACTGACCTCTAACCTATAGACTGCCAGTATCAAATAAAAATTGTGTCGTACTCGTAGGCGCGTGAGGTGACGTCATCGTAGTCAAAACAGTGGGAAATTACGAAATATAGAACATAATAGCCATTAAATCATGTAATACATGTGTAAGAAATATTATAGAAACTAAACAATAAAATAAATAAGTTTATTTGAATACCTATATGAGATGTTGCAAATTAGCAATAACGACGCGAGCAATTTTTCAGTAGGTATCGTGTCTATGTATTGAAAGTCTTTGGTTTGAAACAACGTTCATTACTGCTATCGAAAAGTTAATAAAAAGTATTTTAGCAATATAAATAATCATTATTTATTGTAGTCCGTTAATTACTGTAGAAAATAATTGCCTATAAAATGTTATCATACCTTTACTTTGGGATTTAAAAGATATTTAGGGACCACATTAAATTGAGGTCTCTATTAAAAAGGGACGCAATTAAAATTTATTATCTTTCAAATAAGTCTGTGTCTGAATGAATCCTACTTCCTATTAATATTATAAACGCGAAAGTTTGTGAGTATGTATGGATGGATGGATGTTTGTTACTCTTTCACGTAAAAACTACAGAATGGATTTTAATGAAACTTTACAATAATATAGCTTATACATCAGAATTACACATAGGCTACAATTTATAAAGATATTGTGTGAATTGTTCTAAATATGACGTGGCGCGACGGGAACGGGAAAAATTCCAAATTACCGCGCGGACGAAGTTGCGGGCGACCACTAGTATAAGATATATAAATATTTATTACTATTAATATTTATTACTATTAATATTTATTACTATTAATATTTATTACTATTAATATTTATTGGTCGATCGTCGCAGCTCCGCCCGCGTGATATAGGTTTCTCGTTCTCGGTTCCGTGGGAACACATTACCGAAATAAAAGTAGCCTATGTGACTCAAGGATAACGTAGCTACATGCAGTGATTTTTTTTACCAAACATACAAATGTAGGAAATATTTTTGTTTGTTGAAAACCGGTCAAGTGCGAGTCGGATTCGCACACAAAGGGCATAAAACGGCGTACCAAAACGGCAAAAAATCACTTTGGTTGTATGGGAACCCCCTAAATATTTATTATATTATGTTTTTAAGTATTTGTTGTTGGGGGCTTGTGGTCTAGTGGTAACCGACAATGTTAACACATTGCAAAGGTTAAGCAACATCTAGTCAGGCCGGTCTTAGAATGGGTAACCATTTCATATGACATTGAGACTCCTCCGTGCCTCGGAGAGCACGTTGGTCGGTCCCGGTTGTCATACATCTATGGCAGTCGTTAGGGGTAGTCAGAGCCCTTAAAAATCCGACTGATCTAACTACAGAACTCGATATCGCCCATGGGTTGTGAAGGTCAGATGGCAGTCGCTTCACGGAAAATATCGAAGTTCAGCCGAATCACTGTTAGACTGGAAAGCCGACCCCAACTGAGTTGGGAAAAGGCTCGGTGAATGATGTTTTTAAGTATTTGTTGTTATAGCCGTAAAAATACATCACCTGTGAAAATTTCAACTTTCTATCTATTACGGTTCATGAGATACAGTCTGGTGACAGACGGACGGACGGGCAGCGAAGTCTTAGGAATAGGGTTCCCGTTTTATCCTTTGGGTACCCTAAAAAAACAATCTTAAATATGTTCAAAAATTTTATTTAGTAAATAAATAAATAAATATTTTTGGACATTCTTACAATCATCTAGCCCAAGCTAATATAAGCTTGTGCTATGGGAACTAGACGACTGATAAACATACGTATATATTTCTAAATACATACATTTTATACATAGAAAACACCCATACTCCGAAACAAACATTTTGTGCCTCACACAAATATTTTTTTGGGCCTCATATCAGGAACGGCAGCCGCAAACACATACCACTGCGTCACGGAGGTAGCCATTTATGATACATAATGAAAACACTGAAATCTCTAGATCTATTCACTTTACGTAGACTTACTCATACGCTTCTATTCCAATTTCATTATAAGACAATTCCCGCTCTATTTATTTGCAGCGTGTATACAATGAACGTTACGGTAATCGCATTTACTGTGTGTACAAGCGCGCACAACGATGTTAGCGTTAAAGATTATGGCCGCTATTATTTATCGCTCGTGTGTTCTCTAATAAAAATATATTATATTTTGTTTGTTCGTAGCAAAAACCGTGACAGCAGGGGAGTGTTGGTTTTATGTTACGGCTTTATAAACTTTTGATCTTTGGTGCTTTTTAAGCCAAGCTGTTCTGCGCACATATTGCGATTTCTGTTGCACTTTGCAGAGTTATAACTTGGAAGATTTTTTTAATGGTAAAAATGCAGAAAAAATATATAGCGTAATATCAGTAGCTACATGAAGCTGAAGTAACACAAATTGTATATTAATTTATATTAACTATACAGACACGATTCCTACTGATTTTAATGTAGAGATTCGGATATCTGTGGTAGATATAGAAGATAGATTAGATCAGGTAGCTACTCTATAGAAGACCAGATAAAAAGGTTGTAAGAATGGCTTAAATTGCGAATATCGATAGGTAGTAAAATTGGCTTGCTTAAATCACATTAACCTTTATTTTATGTCCATTGTTATACACGGATACTGATAAAAAATCTAGACAAGAATAAATGGTACATAAATTATGTCCGTTAAATTCAATAGTGTGTCTAAAAGGGTTTTAATACGGTTTGTTTACTAGGTAGGGACCTAAGTATATTTTAGTTTTATTACTGGCCGAGAATAATTGCTTCGGTGGCGTGGCGGCTTTCAACTTCGGAGTATTTCGATTACCGGGTCGAATCAAATATTTTTTTTCGGAGTTTGAGTGTTTTCTATGTATACGTATGTCACACTATAAGTTTTGCGTAATTAAAAAAAACAACATGTTAAAACCAAAATATTATGTTTATTGCTTTTCAAAATACTGTCCTTTACATTTTAAACATTTTTTTCATGCGATCGAACTATTTTTTAAAACAGGAGGACCACAGATCTGAAGACATGTTTTCTACGTGCTGATTGAACGCTATCACTGCCTCTTCGGAGTTGGTAAAAGTGAAACCTCTCATCAAATCTTTGATTTTGGGGAAAATACAGAAATCACAGGGTGCTAGGTCGGGGCTATGCGCAGGATGGGTGACGAGTTGTACTTTTTCGGAAGCTAAAAATGACTTTGTTTTGTTGGCCGTGTGTGAAGAAACGTTGTCATGATGTAGGAGAACGCGGCTTTTGGGTCGTCTTTCGCGAACTTTTTCTAACACCCTGGGTAAACAAATGGTAGAATACCACTCGGCATTAACACTCTTTTGATCTTCAAGTGGAATTGTACAGATGGGACCCATAGCTGAGAAAAAAACGCAATCATTTTTTTACCAACGTTTCTCGCCTGCCTCACTTTTGTTGGCTTGTTCTCATTTTCAAACACCCATTCACAAGACTGCTGTTTTTTATCGGGTTCAAAACAATAAATCCACGTTTCGTCTCCTGTAACAATGTCATAAACTGCATTAGATTCCGTGGTCGTACTTCAGTAGCATCTGTGAGCACCATTCTACGCGAGCCCGCTTCTGCTCCGCTGTCAGTTCATGAGGGATCCAACGACAACAAAGTTTCCGAACTTTCAATTCTTCGTGTAAAATTTTCTGGATTTGACTCATACCATTCCCCAATAGTCCTCGAATTGTCTCATAGGTAATCCGCGGGTTTTCTTCAATTAACCGCTTATTGTTAAGCCACATTATTTTCATTGACGGCAGTTGAAGGCCGCCTTTCACGAAATTCGTCATGTAAAGAAACTCGACCTCTCTCAAATTCAGCAAACCATCGCCTCACGATGCTCAAACAAGGTGCTTCTCTCCCAAAAGCATTTTGAAGACAAGCGGCACAGTCTTGCAGAGAGAGAGAACTTTTAAAATCATAAAAAATCATCGCTCTAAAATCTTTTCGACTTAATTCCATTTTCGTTGCATACGTAGAACTTTGATGTGTGATAAAAAACAATTGACAAATGATTTCCTGCCAATTGTTTTTTTTTATTACTAAGAAGGTTGCAACGTTTAAAAAATATAACATTCGAAATTCAAAGAGTTCCGATTAGCTAGAAGTGCAAAACTTTTAGTGTGCCCTATGTACATGAACAAAATGGAGGTAAATGAGTGAAAACAGTTGATTTCTTACTGGTAACCTTTGGGCGTTTATATTTGGATATTGTCACGATAATTTACATTCTTACCTTAAAGTTACTGCTGCTACTTATCGTGCACGATATCGACACGATATTATGGATGATATCGTAGCGATATCATGTGTCGTTATCGGGCAATGTGAAAACGCACTTTGGATGGGCATTGTCGATAGAAGTGAAATGAAATGAGGAAGGGAGTTCTATAGTGCGATAGTAACAGATTCCTTTGCTCAGCTAAAATAGCATTTCTTTGGAATATGAATATTCAGTTGAAACATAATGGTACAACAATATAAAACGTTTTTCGTAACAAAGCTTTTGCCGGCGGAAAATATAAATAATTTAACCATCTTTATTCGTTCCATGAGCATGACCAAAGGGTAATGGGTTTCTTAAAAATAAATCACGGTTTCGACCCTTACTGTAGATTTATTGAAGCCGTGTTCAGAAGAAAATTTCTAGAAATACGAATTATATTTCAAATGAAATTGGAGAATAAATTTGAATAAAATATATGTAGCTACTAGCATACTATAGTGCTAATTTTATAAATAAGTAGACATCTAATACCATGTGTAGTTAATTTTTTTTAAAGATTCATTTGTATCATCTTCCTTTATTCATCATCAGCTTACTGCTGTTTTAGGCTTCTCTCATGACAAGCCACTTTAATCGATGAGCCACTTGCAGCCAGCCAGCGCTTGCAATCCCCGGATATCGTCACTCTATGGAGCCTCAATGTTTACTTGAGTGGTTTCCTTTTAAGAAGGCATCTATACCCCATTGGTTATCAGTTCGGCAACATAGCGTGTCCGGTCCACTACCACTTCAGCCAGTTTATAAGTTGTGCTATGTCGATGACCCCTAGTTCTCAGGGATTACCTCGTTGCGGATACAATCGTTCCGAGAAAGTCCAGGTAAGGATTACGAGAAATTAAATATGACATATTTTAGGATATTATCCTGTTCAAGAGTTTACGCGTGATTGAATACCATAAAATAAATCATTAACCTTTCGACATCTTAATTAAAAACCAGACTCACGGTTTACCTAATTACACAACGAAGTCGCAAAGCAATCAGTCTTCAAAATGGTCTTTTTTTGCACCTAGAATTTCCATTGCCATCAAACATAGCAATGCGGCCTTTTGGCAACGGTAATTGAAAAGAGTTCTACTATCCTCACAGATTTTATAAGACTTAATAATCGGTATAATATAATCCCCAGCAGACGAAGTTGGCAAATCCTTTCTTATCAGGTCGGTTGCTATTGGTCTGAATAAAACATTTCATCCAATCTGATGACGAGTGATTCGATGTTCGTAATTTGCTGTGAGAACTTTATTCCTTGGAAAATCTTATGTCAACGGTTCGCCGGTTGTCTTAATTTCAGGTTGCGATATTGTAAGGGTATATTAGATGGAATGTATGGGAATATATTTATTACTAATCATCCGTTGCGAGTGAAATATTACTTAATATTCTTTCTTGGTGTTTGGCAAAGAATTGGGGTTAGGAGTGTTTTGGGCCAAATGTCAGAATATCCGAGGAATTCAGAATATCCGATAGAATTAGCTGCAAAATTTTTAAACTGCTGGTCAACTGGTGTGACTCTATTGAAGATAAAAGTTTCCGAGTAGCGGCAAAAGGATCACCCCGTTACCTAGGACGAGGCCTTTTTAATAAAGCCCAATTTACAAATTCTATTTTATTTATCTCATAATTACAATAGGGACACAAGAAAGATAATTAACAGAAGATGAAAATACTATTTACACTTACTAAAACCATACTATACACACTAAAATCTACACTATATACAGGCCACAAAGAACTCCTCCGCCTCGTCGCCGACCGGCAATGTTCCCAGAAGGCTGGCAGCATTGCCACGTTGTATGGCAACAAGACCTTCCAATCCTTAGCAATCCTTAGCATTAACAGTAAGACACTCCATGTCAGTATTGGTGTCTCAGGGAAAGAGAGATCATCTGAAGATGGTGGATGCTTACTCTGCAGACTCGCGAGTGTCTTTGGAGAGTAAGGCGCCACCACATCCCTACTAAAAAGTATAGATATTGTATTTAGTGGTATGTAAGATCTGTTTGTTGGAAAATCAGTCTGAATTACAGAGTGGTTCTGGATTTTCTATAGTGCTTGAAATGATTTATTTATTTGTATAGGCCATTAAATGGCTCTTACAAACGTCAGTAAGTACTTAAAACAAAAATTATTATTGCTTCTATTTTATTTATAAAAAGAATTACAATATACTCGTACATAATTATACACTAAAAATATTTACATTACAAAATATCGTTTAAAAAATCCTCCGCGTCATTGCCGACTGGGAAGGTTCCCAGAATGCTGGCTGTGTTGCCACGGTTGGCGATATTCTTTGGGCCAGAAAATAGCCAGCCCTGGTCCTTAGAAGCATCGATTGCTTCTATATTTACATGTACTGCCAGATTCGCAAAGCAATAGGTAGCACCAAGAGAAAGAACCTGGCAATAAAACTCACGGACACTATGACTTTTTCTATGACTGACAGGTAAATTACACATTTTATTAAGACCAAATGTGGCAACGGTAATAGACTTATTGCCCCCTATTACCTGGGACCGACAAAATTACTGGCTAAGTGTGGGTATGTCATGCACCTCTGACTACCACTTCGGGGATATAGGCGTGATGTATGTTTGTCTATCCAATTGAATATCTATTGTATGTAATTTATCTCTTCCTTTTCATTCGGGGAGAACTAAATGACTTTAATTTGATGACTTGTGACAATCTCATAACTTTTCCTTAATGTTAAGTAAAGTATGTATGCTTACCTAATTCCTCCTTAAGTCGACATTTTAATACCCAGTGACTTCGCAGTTTGCAATATACTAAATAAACGTACAAAAATACATTTTTCCGCAATACCGCTCCGTACTTCTTTTCATTAAATTAAAGGTTTAAAATGTTTGTAGAAACATAAGACTAGTTGATTTATTTCTGAACAGAAAAAAGTGAAACGTTAAAATACTTCCTGTTTCAAACTGTAGTTATAATAATAAGAAAAAGTTTTAGATATCAAGTGACCTACGGAAAATTATACACTTTTGGGTTGAACGTGTTTTGTAATGTTTTGGGGTGAATATAACTTTTTATTTTGTAACACTTTACCAAAGTTTCAACAAAATATGAACTAAGTTAAGATAAGTGTCGTCAAAAGTATTATTGTGAGTTATAAGGGCAATCAAATTTTTCACTACATAATATAAAGTATAGCTACGAGTATCTTTGTAAACTACAATACTTTCCCTCTATTAATGTAGGTCCAACAATCTTTTCTAATACCATTTTTAAACCAAGGCATGTAGTTACAAGAATGCCAAATTCAACAAGTTAAAAGTATGGCAAAAATTTGCCTTTTATTTTGGAGTTTTCGAAAGTTTTTTCATAAAATCTAAAAAATGTCACATGACATGAAGTTCAACATCATTTTAGAGGTCTTTGACCATGCTGAGTTGATAGCAGCTGGTCTAAAGTCTCTATTACCGTTCCCGATTTGACCTCGTTTTAACCTTGACCTTGAGATCAGAGGTCAAAGGTCAAGTTAATTTTAGAGGTCTTTGACCATGCTGCGTTGATTGCAGCTGGTCTTGACTCTCTAACTATTACCGTTCTCGATTTGAACTCGTTTTGACCTTGACCTTTAACCTTCAAATGAGAGGTCAAAGCTCAAGTTAATTTTAGAGGTTGACCATGCTAAGTCGATTGGAGTTTACACTGAGTGTCTAGCTCTTACCGTTCTCGAGTTGAAAGTTGTTCACGGACGGACGGACGGACATTACTGTTGTATAAGAGATTTTCGTTTCGAAAACTGTAAAAACCAATAGCTTCAAACTTCTTAACTTTTGGATTTTGAACACGTCAGATCGAGATTGTTACCGGCGGGATACACTGAGCCAAAGTACCGTGTCCCCTACATTTACCCGAGGAATAAACTCTCAACTTGTCCGCTTTGGCAAACCGATTTGGAGTCCTCAACTGCTGAATAAAACATACTTACCACAAGGTTGAGTGTTTTCAGCGATATACGACGGAAATTTTAAGTCAAGTTGTCGTTCCGTATGTAGGCTTTTATCAAAACCACTTGGAACTACCCCCTTTTCTTTGTACATTAAGGTCCGTTGGTACTATGTGAATATTTTCTGTGAGATTTGTACGGATTGATATACTTAAAATTCTTCTTTTATTTTGGTAGTAGACCACCACAAAGTATATCTGATGGTACTCGTATTGCTATAGATGCTTAATAATTATAACACACATACACATTATCACGTATTTATTTGCCGAGATATATATAGGTACAGGGGCGGTCAATAGGCCTATATTTGATCAGTACCGTTTTCTGGCACTGTGGATATTTTTGCCAGATCATCTTCCGTCTGTCCCTTCGACAAGGTAAGGGCAAGTAATTAATTAAAAAAAAAAACAAGAAATAGACTTATATGTATAAACTGTTGCCTGCAGCTCCAATTGCGTGTTACTTTAGATCGACATAACTTTTTAAATTATGAACCGATTGATATAAAACTTAAATGTTAAGTTGAAAAAACCACAACGCATTACTGAAAACCGCATTCAAATCGGTTAAGCCGTTTCTGAGATTAGCGTGTTCAAACATTCAGACAAACAGACCAAAAATTCTAAAAACCATTGTTTTGGGTTCTATTGTGTTCATAAAGCCCCCCTACAAAAGTTTCTCTATGATATCTTCGACGTACAGACCGCTTACAATTTTATTATAGGTATGTATTGATATTGATTTGGATGTGGGCTACCGAAGCTCTAAAAATACCGTGTGAAACACACCATGTGTCATGTGAGAAGGTGGTAATTCAGTAAATACCATCTCTTCGTCGAACCGGACCATTGGAAAAAACATTACTCAATAGAACTGCAAACTTTAATACCTCTCGATTTATATAAACGCATTATAATAAATTCAAAATGCTTTTAGTAAAACAATGGTAAGTAAAATGTTTTAAGAAAAAACTTTTTAAAAAAATTATATAATAGCATTAATTTTTCGCAGAATTAAAAAGACAACAAAACGTCGACAATTGTTTCGCCTCTAAACGAGGCATTATCAAGACGGTCTCAGAGAGAACAGTAAAGTTAGGTTTACCTTTGAACAAAGGTTTCTACTTCCCATAACACCAACAAAGACTAATTTCAAATATGTCGCTGTAGAATTTCAGCAAGTCAACCTCGCTGCAATTGTGCCGTACCTAATAACGTTGAAAACCGCAAAAGTGCGATAGAGATAGACATATTCGAAATGAATACGTTTGAAAAGTAGAGCTGTATCAAAGTACAAATGAGTAAATCGGAAGTGGAGCTGAATGAGGGAACTCCCTCATTCCGCTCCACTTCCAAAATCCGTACCCGTATTGTTCAACTGAACAATACGGGTACGGATTTTGAGGCGACTATTTCGGTGTTGAGCAAGTACTTACTGAAACTATCCTGTAATTTTGGTACATTTTGGACGCTTGCTTCGCTATTTCTTCAAGCGGAAAATTTTACGTACTAACTAGTAGTTCACGTGAAAATAAAATACGTAAAAATATTTCTCATTTTCAATTTTAAGTTGGAAAATGAAATATGCTAAGCCGCAGTTCTACGGCTACCAAAATAAAGTCCTACGGGTCAGGACATTTTGTTTCAGATGTCTTTATTTCTCTGTAAAGTCTGGCAAAGCCCTTAAGATCACTTAGAGCCTTACACTTAGACGACATGAGAAGCAGTAAATCTTCAAAAAAATCTTTAATACTGTTTTGCTAAATGTTTACGTTAAAGCTATGTTTATGTATCTCAGGCTTTATAGACCGAGTTTGTAAGCCGGTAACCACGACTGGTGAAACTTTAGGCAAAGAGATGTAAGAGCAATATTTTGATCCTATACACTGTCAAATTTTCTAAAAATACACTTCAAAATTGACACAACAACCGACTTCAATTTACCGAAATGGGACTAAATAAGTAATTGTCGGAATGGGACAAAATTGAAATGGGACCACTTGGGAAGTAATAGCTGTCATTTAAAAAAGAAATAAATCGGTTCACCCACTCCCTTGAGAACCTTCTCCTTTTTGGAAGTCGGTTGTAAATATCTTTGTTTCCAGCCCCTCACGGAATAAGTGTGTTACTAAAATGTATCTTTAACATAATAAGTTGTCAGGTTTAGCATTCCTTTTTTGCGACTCGATGATTTTTTTAAGAAGTTTTCAATCCGACTGATATGATCTTGACTGTACATATCTACACCATGTTTGTGTTCGTTCTTTGTTTTAAATCTCCGATAGGAATTTTTAAATATATTGAGTCAGTCCTTGGTCACAACATAAATGATAAGATCAAAACCATTTTACTATGAGGATGACTAAAACTGGGTCAGGAAATAAGTCAAGGAACTAACACAGATTTATGTGTTCTGTGAACAGAAATCCTGGTGCAAGTTCTCTATCAATAAATCTACAGTATTTCCCGTTGTGATAAGAAACTATATTACAAGGAAATGTGTCGTAAATCTAACAGAGAAAATTTGTAGAATAAACCTGCAAATAAAATTTTATTGCTTAATTCACTAGAAGATGTCCTATTGTTTGTTACACATATTGCACAAAAACACATTATATAGTGCGTTTTTACATTGCACGATATCGTCACGATAATTTAAATCATAATAAATAAAGTTTTTATTCAATTCATCAATGTCAATTTACAATAAAAATATGTTTACACAGATACAATAGCGCAGTCAGACGAAACAAAATCATTATACTCATCACGCATCATTCCTGGCGCAAAAGTTGCACGAGAAACGACCTGGAGCGAGAGTTTGAATTATTACCTTAAAGTTACTGCTGTTACTTACAATACGATTACGTCACCATATTATAGACGATATCGTGTGTCGTTATCGTGCAATGTGAAAATGCCCATTCTCGTAGGTTTCCCAAACTATGGAAAAGTATTTGTTTGACTTTAAGCTACTGACTCATATTTGCTATTGCCAGTATATTCAATTTTTAAAAAGGGACAACCGTTCCCAAATCTCTGGGACCAGTTTCGATGTGGACGAATGATCACTAACCCAACCATACTATCTATTAATGACACTTGGTGGAACTTGCACATCACATAATTATACTTTTCCACAGTTTCATTCAATATAATCGACAGAAGGTTGGTTACTATTTGGCAAAACGAATAAGCATTGCCATACAACGTGGAAATGCTGCCAGCCTTCTCTGAAAATTGCCAGTCGGCGACGAGGCGGAGGAATTCTTTAACGCATATTAGAATTTAGATATAATTTTCTAATTATATCTAAATTCTAATATGCGTGAAGGTACTCGTATAATTTTAGAATAGGTAATGTACATATTTAGTTAGTTTCAATTGTATTTTTTCATATTTACCTATATATTGTAATTATAACTATTAATTTTATAAAAACATCGACACAAATACGAGTATACAATTTTTCTGAACAACATTTTGAAACTTTTTAAATAAATTCAAAAATAGGAGGTTTTGAATTCATGAAAGAAACTATTGCATACGGGTGGAGCAGTGGGTATCAGTAGGGTTAGCACTAGCGTTGACTCGAGTCCATAACCAAGATAGACAGATATATATCACGCTTATATACCGAAGGGGAAAGCAGAGGTGCCTTACACACCCACACTTTTGTTAGTCCCACATTATAGAGGACAAACCTATTACTGTTACCGGGCACTATAGAAAACCCATAAGCACTTTGTGCTCTAAGCCAAAATTCCAACAGCCAGGACAGATGATACATGCCACTAAATTTAATCTTGTAGAAAAATTAAAGAAATGTGTTAGCGAAAAAAGAGTGTGTGAGCGAAAAAAGAGAACAGGCTGTTCTCTTTGAGACAGTCTTGAGAATGCCTCGTGAGTAGGTGAAACATATGTCGACGTTTATAATGTCTTCTATTTAGCGAAATTAGTCCAATTATATAAAAATTAAACATCTTACCCATTGTTTTATTATGGACTTTCGCCAGGTAACGCCTGATTCCATTCAACATTATTTTCTTATTTTACCGGACATTTCTCATTGGTTGAATAAGTCTTTCAACTTAATCGACACGCCCTTGCTCATAGGTGCTTAGTAGTTTACAAATCGTTAACAGTCATATAGAAATGCTGCCAGTAATATAAAGGTGAATGAAAACCCATGGAATGCTATGAGTTTTAACGTCAGGCAAGCTGGCTTTTATACCAAACCTACTTAGATGTAGGCAACGCCAAAATTATGTTGGCAATTTTCCTCACTTGTTGCGTTTATGTAAGCATTAAGCCAATTGCGTGATTCAATCACCAACTATTGTACTATTTTGGGTTTAATGGTGTTCTTTAATAAAATACAATTTCGGTACAAGGAAAATAAAGTAGCTATTCTACTCTATTAACTGCAAGCCACAGGTAGAATAGAATAAACATTATTCTTACAAACAGAAGCTTAATATACATACATGTTGTCACGCCTCTTTCCCATGGGGGTAGGCACTATGGAATTCCACTTGCTACGATCCTGGCATACTTCTTTCGCTTCTTCCACTTTCATAACTATCTTCATGCACGCTCTCCGGTTATGGGTACTCTTGACCTGGCCTTTGGTCAAAACATCTCCGCTTGATATAATACATTAGTATTACCAATAATGGCATATTCACTAAATGTCCACCAGGCGACCTTTGTATGGATAAGTAGATAAAAGTAAAATGAAAGGCCGTGGGTAGGATTGTTTTTTAATATTGCAGTGGGTAGGTAGGTCTCTTGGTGTATGATTACAAGAAAATATACAAAAGTTCTTAACAAAAACTGACCTCTTACTAGCCGACAATTACTAAGCACTGAGAACTTTACTATGCAAGAATAACCGAGAAAGTTAAGTATACGAGCTGTAGAAAAGTTAAGAATGCAGCTAAAAGTTGTATAGTTTCACGAACACTGGATAAATTTATTTTACATCATCCCTTTTATTCTTTAAATTATTTGAACTGTAAAATTGTTCAAAGAAATAACTTCCGATGCTTTCTCACTAAATAAAAGTTAGGTCTTTGCTTTTACAATGAAGTCGGACTTCAGACTAAACTGAGTTTTTAAGTAATTGATACCGATACTAACCTATATTACTTATATACTTTTTTTTATAAAATCACATTCACATTCTAGTTGAAAGGACACATCACACGACATAAGAAGTTCAAGAAGAGAGTTTTTATTTACCTTAATTATTGTACGTCTATGTATGTTTATATAACTTTTTATGTATGTATTTGTGTATTTATGCAGTTACAGTTTATGTACTCGTAAGTTTATTAACCTGCACACACATCATCATGTTTAGTTTGTATCCAGTTACTGTTTTTTTATTTACTGTGTGTACAAAAATAAATAAATAAAATAAATAACGAATTTTATTCGTATTTTGTTTGTTTGTTTCGGAAACACACACACACACATATCACTCCTATATCCCCGCAGGGGTAGGCAGAGGTGCATTACACACCCACACTTTGCCAGTATTTTTAATCCCACGTAAAATGCCCTAATGAGTTTAATAAAAAATTTAAACATGTTGCTTTGCGATGAAATGTTGATTAAAGGCTACAAAATCTTACGTGCCAGCCGCTATGGCACAGCCAATTATAGTGCTGGGCGTCTCGGACTAAATGGGTGTTTTGGAATCATGTATATAAATAGATAGATGATGACCCAAGACAGATATTTAGCTTTGTTATATATACCGATAAAACGTTTTAACCTTCGGGAGCACGAAAATAGAACTACAAGGGAATATTAAATACTTAAAAGTCAAGATACGAGGGTGGATCGAAAAGTAGTCGGCCTAACACTGATCCATTTAGTTCTAAAAATCAAATCTACCCACATTATTTACTTCAGTTCAGACCTGTTAATTGTGTGAAGTTTGAAACGTGTGCGATAATTAGTTTTAATTTTATAAATTTATTAACAAAGCAATCTGACTTCATTTCCGCAAATGGAGCAAATCGAGCAGCATGCCGTCATTAAGTACCTCCATAAGAAGGGGCTGTCATCAAAAGCCATCCATGATGATATGGTCAGTACATTAGGGGATTGCGCTCTTTCCGTCAAAAAATGGATAGCAGAATTCAAGCGTGGTAGAGAGAGTGTGAAAGACGAACCCCGCTCTGGAAGGCCTTCGACATCCACTACTGACGAAAAGGTGTCTGCGAGGAAGGTTCAGCGACTGCTTTCAGTTGAGCAAAAAAGGATGCGATTGACTATTGCACGCGACTGTTTGGAGTTATTTGAAGCTAATGAAAGTGATATTTTGAATCGTTTTGTTACTATGGACAAAATATGGGTTCATTACTGTACACCGGAAACAAAACAACAATCAAAACCGTGGAAAAGACCTGGTTCACCAACCCCCAAAAAGGCTAAGTCGATTTTGTCGGCAAGTAAGGTGATGGCTTCAGTATTCTGGGACTCGAAGGGTTTTGGTTATTGAAGGGTGGATTATGGTTGATTATCTTGAAAGGGGTCAGACTATAAACTCTGATTATTACTGCACCTTACTACCTCGTTTACGAGAGGAAATAAAAGAAAAACGTCCAGGAATGAAAAGTCCTGTTTCATCAAGATAACGCTCGTGTTCACACGTCTGTCCAATCAATGGCAAAAATTCACAACTGTGGCTTTGAACTGTTACCGCATCCACCTTATTTACCTAATCTGGCACCGTCAGACTTTTTTCTGTTCCTTAACCTAAAAAAGCACTTGGGAGGTCAAAGATTTTTGACAAATGACGAGGTCAAAGCAGCAGTAGACGCATATATTGACTCTAAGGAAGAATCATTTTTTTTCAACGGCCTAAATGCTTGGAAGGGAAGATGGCAAAAGTGCATTGAACTTGATGGTGATTACGTTGAAAAATAAAAATATATTTCATTTATTATGTATTTATTTTCTTGGTTAGGCCGATTACTTTTCAATCCACCCTCGTATGTACATACTGTTGTAGAGCATTATTAAGATTAGCTCAAAATGTTTAGGTACACAAGGCTGATGCGTCGTCAGTTCCTTTTTCTCTAAACGTCTCTGGACACGCTGCGTTTTTTTTAATGATTTAACTTCTCCCGGCTAGTTATTACAGCCCCATGGTTTCAAACATCATTGCTATTTCAACTTTTATATTTGAGTTCCTTTATGCCAAAGGAACTCAAATATCAAAATTATCAAAATATCAACCTATTTTATATAACCATTATATTTTCTCAATGTAAAGAAAATATTAGCTGAAACTGCCGCCATTCCGCGAATTCAATCTTCATGAAATATAACATCTGTACTCCATTGTCATGTTGCCAAATTCCAGTCGTATTATTTGAATACAATCTTCTAAATTTGAGAAGAATGACTTGTATAATAATAAGTAAGCAAATGAATAAGTATCAGGTTTAGTAAGAAAACAAATGATACAGTAAGCAAATATTTTATTATCTAATACGCTCTGACTTCGGAGATTCCATTTAGTGATATGTAACATCTGTGCTGGCTGTTCGAATTTTAGTTTTATATACAGAGTGGTTATGGATTTTATAGTGTGTAGCGTGTACTTAACGAACCTCTGACGTCATATATACGAAACATCTAGATAAGGCGAGAAGACGGTTCTAGACCCTTCAACAAAATTCTACTAGTTTCACACACAACTCCTTATAATTGAACTAGCCAACTAGGTATAAGCAATAAATTATAAGTACAACATAAGTATAGGTATTTATACTCGTTCTATTGTTTAGATCCACGCCCACCTAAACCTGTTTTTTTTTGCCACTGGGGATATTATATATGTATCATATAAATGCGAATACATTTCGATAATAAAATCATTCATTCCAATACTGTTACTACATGCGTTTCACTATAGCTCCCAACAACCACTTCAATAGGTATAGTGCCCGGTAGGTAACGGAAATAGGCTTGATATTGTTTTTGAGGCTAGTAAGTAATTTAAATTGAACTTAATTTGGTAAAAAATTAACAAGGTTAAAAATGTGTCCATTGGCACTTTTCTTATTGTCTCTATTATAATGCAAAGACACTTTGTTCTTGTATTCTTGAGGAATATCACTCACTGCACTATGTAACACAAATTACACTAAACAACTCAAAGGGCTTAGTTCTCTTTAGTCTTCTAATTAGGGTCTAATTGTATTGAGAATTGTTTAATAGAATCGGTCCTCATCCTCACTGGCATTTCAGTTAACATCGATGGGATTGTTTCAGTAAAGGTATATTAGACACCCACTTTTCGTCAGTAACTTTGTAAGTCTCACGCAATTATGTGCGAATCTAATACATCCTACCGGGAACTTTTATGTTAAGTTATTTAAGTTGATTTTCGGTACATAGTTAATATTCAGTAAATAGAAAGTGAGACTTAGCTCATTAATTTTAATGAATAAAGTTTCGGTAGCTTCAATAAAAGTTTTACGAATAAAATTGATAACTTGTAAGTTGCCGTTAGGAAATATTTAATTTATTTAACAATTACAATATACATAATAAGAGATGAAAATACTATTTACTCTTACTAAAAACTATACTATACACATTAAAATCTACACTATATACAGGCGTCGAAGAACTCCGTCGCCTCGTCGCCGACTGGCAATGTTCCCAGAAGGCTGGCAGCATTGCCACGTTGTATGGCAATGCTTATTCTTTGAGCTAAAAAGTAACCAGCCTTCTGGTCTTGAGAAGAGTTGATCATGAGTTTTGAAATGGTTTTGAAGAGTCCGCGAGCGCTCGGACCCCAAGGTCCCAGCGTCTCTACCCCAAACGGCTTAAATATGTAGTCTCCTACAAAATTTGAATATTTGCGCCGTTTGAGGCTTTTCGCTGATGCAGCAGCAGCGCCAGCACAACCCGCTGTACTAGGAAGGTGAGAAGGCGCCAGAGTGTCAACGCACGTTGCGTCCCACACTAAAGGCCTTCCTATCTTCCATGGCAATAACGACATTCCATCAGGTCTCTTTCCATCGCCACGTGCCAGCCCATTTGGTTCACGAACTGCTGGCGGCGGAAAGAGCCCGACGGATTATGTCATTAAGGTTAGCGTGTCGAGAAATACGACCTGCGCTTCTACTGCATGAAAAACCATGAGGTCCAAGGTTATCGACTACTTCTCCACAGTGGCAACGATGCGGAGAAACACATGGCGCACCTAAACGAAGACGGGTGGCAAGGCGGAAAGTGGTATCGTCCAACATAGTGCCTATATTGGGCGAAGGAAGTGCCTTGATCCACAATCCAGACTCCCACTCTCCCACAGCCAGCAAACGCGCTCGCTCTGAAACATTTGAAGAAGTATTAATTAGTGCATCTCGTCTTAAATTACAGAGCGGCGCGTCCCACTGCCTCTGAGAGAATGGTTGAGACGGCAGATTAGTGAAGGGGCCAGAAACCTTGCAGGCATTTATGGCATCGGTCTTATACAACAGCTCAGAATCAACCAGTGTGTTAGTTAAAATTTTCCTGGTTAAGTCTTCAGTGCAGTGAACCGATGACAGAAACGCCGGTAGGCTAATATCATTAATTTTGCGGATGCCGAGCCCACCCATGCGAACTGGCAGGGACGCCTGAAGCCAGGCCCGGTCAACCAAGGCCGCCACATTTAAAATTTGACTGAGGGTGTTATGGATGATTGTGTCAATCTTTTCCAAAAGTTGTGGATGTTTCTAAAATGGTGATGAGCGAAGTGCATGAGTAAACTGTGGGACAAAAAGGCAAAATCTAAGTTTTGTAAAAGCCGTGTGAATATTTAGATTAACAAATTTATTTGAATTTTCCTGAAAATTTTGAATTTTATCCTCGATGAATGATGAGTAACCGTCTTCTAAAATCGGGGACCCTAGGAGGCGTAGAGATGAATTGTCTAAATGTTTTACGTTTGGGGGCAAAGAATCAAATTTTTGCATTGTAGTAAGTTTGTCAGCTTTGTCCGTAATGAAAATTTCACATTTATTTGTGTCTAGTTCCAATCCAATTTTTTGTAATTCATATTTAATAAAAGTGAGGTCTTTTAAAACTGTATTTACGTCTCCTCCCAGGGTTCCGTCATCTAGGTACCAAATGTTACATTCCGAATTTATTTGTTGTATGATTGGGTGTATAGCTAGGCTAAAGATTACTGTTCCCAGGGGATCACCTTGCTGACAACCAACTGCTGACTCTAAAACGTGGTCTTTATATATTAATTTTGTTGGATATCTATAACATTGCCAAAGGAATTTATTTATTTTTGGAATTTCTATTTTTGCTTGGGTCAGCAGGGTGTCCCTGTTCACATACTTAAGTAGTTTATTTAATTATGAAGCTTTATGCACAAACAAATGTACAAAGGCGGACTTAATGCCGGAGGCATTTTCTACCAGTCAACCTTAGGGTGATGCAAAGAATGTACTGGGTAGGTGCATACACGGTTTTTAAATCATACATACTTTCTGAAATACTTAAAAAATATTTACATTACATGGATAATTACAAATACTACTTACAAATACATACCTACATACATAAAGCCATTATACTCAACAATTATTTATTACATTTAAATTTAAAATACAGAAAAAGCGTTTAAAAATTGCTACCTACATTAGTAAAAGTTTCATAAATCGCACCAACGAAAATTTTAAGCTGGATTTGAACCAGCATCAGTGAGTCTTTCAGAGATAATGCTCAGACCAATTTATTGCTACCTACTCACAGCCAAAGCACCTCGAAATTGCGATCCCTATCCTACGTCAGGGCGACGTTAGAGCCATCCACTGCGAATTTTCTAATTAAGTCGGTCAACAATGGATGCTGTAAGTACTGTCTTTAAACTAGCGGGCGCCAGGCGCTCGCATGTTTGAGATTGTCTATTTCCAATAGGAGATTATTGATGGAGCAAAAATGTTTACTTACTAAAAAAAAAATACAGTGAATTTGTAGTTAGAGCATAACGAAGTACCCAACTACTTAATGAGTCCTACTGTTACTTAAAAGTCTCTTAACATTACCATTTATTACAATTTTAATAGACTCTCCCTACAGTGAATAAGAAGATAACTTATTCTAAGTTATGATAACTTTAAAGTGCGTTAGTTAAGTTAAAAATATCCAACAGATGCCTCATTAAAACTTTAAATGTCTCATGTAACAAGCTGCCAGTGAGATGGCTTGTGAATAAATATTGAAAAGGTTCCTGAACTTTTGTAAGAAAAGCAAAAACTTCACAAAACTCACCCATTGTTTTATCATTATCAAATTATTATGGAATAACCAGCGGACGCTAGCGGCTTCGGCCACTTGACAAATTATGTACTAAAACCTTCCTCGAGAACTACTCTATTCACTAAGAAATCGCATCAAAATCCGTTGCGTAGTTTTATAGATCTAAGCATACATAGGAAAATGCAGTTCTTTGACTGTCGGGGTGTTTATAAATAATGAGAATGACCCTTGTGTTTGACATTACATTGGAATAAAAATGACATTGAAAACACACACACACACACACACACATAGGAGCACGAATAAACCTCTTTTAACTAGAAAGACAAAGTTAGACAAAGTTGTTTTCTAAATTTACATTTCAACGGTGATTTTAATTGTCTCACATAAGGGGGTGAGTCTATTAACATTGCAAGAACGTTAATATTTAACAGTCTTGGCCGTTTTGTTCGAGAAATCTTGCCGAAGTCTCTTAGCTCACCTCCCAGAGATGTCTTTTACGTCGTTCTTTTGCGAAATGAAGTCCTGTCGATACGGAAACTACTCGAAATTTATGATTTATAACTTGTATAAAGTTGGTTTACTTCTAGCAAAGAATGTTGAAACATTGTACGTCTAGGTTAATACAGTATAAATAACTTAGCGTGACATAACTCCAGCTATCATTACTCATACTATAATTAAACTAATTCAGACCCCTGTCACCAAACCCATCCCCGCAGTTGTCTTGACGAGCGCGGGTATACAATATGCACTCTTCGAATGGACGTCGAGGACTTCGACAAATCATACGTATTCTAACTATAACCTTACTAAATTACTTATAGGCGTATGTTTAGATCGTTTTATCTTATTTGATTGATTTAGCTTATGTTTTATCTACTCTCATGTCAAAAAATTCCAATTACGATTTTAAAAGTTCACATATAAATCCTATGGTTATGACGACGGTACTGTAAAAAATTAAAAAGTTATTTTACGATACAGATTTTGTATGAGATTTTCTGCAAATCTGTATTGTACAGAAACTTTTTAGTCAATATAGTACAGTCTACTAGCAATATCAGGCTAAAGTATGCCAACCATTCCGCCTTGTTGTGGTATGGTACTTTATATCATTCCATAAATTGACTTCATAAAATGGCTACATTAAATAATTTGGAGCTGATTTATTGTTATTTTTTACAAATTGTGAAAATGAATATAGAATTTATGACAAAACCATATTAGGAGTCTCATATTGTGTTAATATTGTGTCATACTTTATGCCTATAGGAAATACAATTTGTTTCAAGAGCTTTCCAACGGTTGGTTATAACAAGTTGCCTTTACACCGTAAACACTGCCCAATCTAAACCGTTAATCCCACTCATGCTTGTGACATTTTGCCCTTAATTCCCTTGATGCTTACCATTTGTTATCAACAAAGTATGACTAATATTATACGTGACATATTATTATACTAGTAGATGCCTACGACTTCATTCGCGGGACTACATTTCTCGTTCAAAATTCACAAGACATCCTATTAAAACCCTTCAAAAATCATAAATAAAAAAAATATAAAAATAAAATAAAATAAATAAATAAATCACTTTATCTATTTCTATTTATTATAAATAATAACGATTTATATTCTTTTGTGTTTGTAACAAATAAACTCAAAAACTAGTGATTTTTCATACATACCATGTATTTTCCTAACTGAACCAAAAGATACAAAACATTTTTCAAACACGCTTTTGTGTGGAATCTGGATAACAGACTCGGCCGTGTGAGATGTCATTCGTATTCTTTCGCAGAGCGTTATAGCATATGTAACGTCAGTAAAAAAAAAACGATGTTGCATATCAGTCGTTCATTTTGTACAAAATTTAATAAATCAGTTGCAGTTCGCATCAGAAGTGGGATTATACATAACAAACTGTAGTACATGCCTTGAATCTCTTCAATATTCAGAATATCTTATGTAGACCTAGAAATGTCTGTGTTTGAATTTATTCTTCTGTGAAAGGAATATTATTTTACTCTTTATAAATCACAAAGTTCTCAGAGAGTGAATTTCGCGAAATTGCCTCGAAAATACGAGATCTTTGAGTTTTAAATTCTTTATTACCATTTCCATCAACGTACAAATCCAATGTATTTTATGGACTGAGTTGAGTGAAGGAACATTCGCAACTTTTTTATTTTAATAAATATAAAAGCGTTCAATTGAGTTTCATGACCTCAGACCTTTCTCAGTAAATTCTTTCAATTTACGTTTATAAAGATATAGATTTTTGAAAATAAAGAAAAACTCTCACTTGTACACCATTCCACCATTCCATATATATATATATATATATTTATATATATATTTGTGCAATGGTGTACAAGTGAGTTTTTTTCAAAAATATTACTATAATATCCACCAAGTGCCGACAGTCGAAAGCATAAATTATATATTATTTTTTTACAATATTGATGGTATGTTAATTTGTTTATTCTAGTACTTTTATCGGTATAAATTTTATTTTTTTTAAACTTTTTTATGGGTCTGCGGGGATGTTTTTAAAATCCCGTCAATAGATTCGCGTAAAAAAATGGTTTCTTGTTTATATATTATATAAACAAGAAACCATATATTTACTTAGTCTATATAATTTCAGTCAGCATGTGACCCTGGCGTACTCTGGTCAAAACGTCATTCATACATATCTACGACATGTTCTTGGTAATTGTGGAAAAAGTCATATTAATTCACCTTAAAAGTAAAATATAGTAAAGACGCGGAAGTTTAAAGTGAGTACTTTATTTCATTCAATTTTAGTATTACCACAATCGTTTTGTAGACAAAGGAAACATAACGTTTGTAAATAATGTAGGCATTCATTCAATGGAGTTTCTTCTAAACTTTCTTACCTGCGGAATTCCAACATGATCTAATTGAACCAACACATTTGAATTTCTTGTACTGACAGTACTGACTACTGACTTGATTCGAGTCAGGTTTTAGAATTAAATTTGGTATTCATGTTTGCTACTCAATCACACGTAAACCATTGATCAGATTTTGGAAAAATATCGCACATACCACAGATGTAAGAATACTATACCAGTACAGGCACATACTTAGATAAACCATTTCCAGACCTCCATAGACACATAGTATGTAGTATTATTTTGGTCTAACTACTTTGATGTCACCCAAGTGTAGTGGAGGTCAGATGGCAGTCGCTTCAAGAAATATTATTACGTTTCATTATTATTAAGTACTTATGTAATTAGTTTCTATTGTTTTATTGCTTAATATCTTAATTATATATTTACTTGTTATTCATTATTGTAGTAATTATTTCTTGATATATTAATTTTAGTATTTTTCGTTATATCGCGGTGTACACTTCTCTTCTCTCAATCATCATCTAAATATTTCCTCTACTACTCTAAAGGTCTGCGCCAGAAAGTCATTATGACTTAAGCACGCCTTTGTGTATTTTAATATTAACGTTAACGACGTTTGTATATTTTTTTCAATGTACATACAATAAATAATAAAACAACAAAATATCGAAGTTCAGCCGCATCGCAGTAAGACTGGAAAGCCGACCCCACTGAGTTGGAAAAAGGCTCGGTGGATGATGGTACTTTTAAATCCGGTAATGACTTCCCGTGAGAATTAAAACCGAGTAAACTATTCCACGGGATTCCATTATAAAACCTAACTTACAGTAAGAATCTTCTCATTATCTGCAAACACTGAAAATATAACGGAATTTTTAAAAGAAAAGTGTAATATCCATCAGTCACAGTTATGCGAAGTCGGGAAGATAGCTTAACTGCTTACTTACGGCGCTTTAAAAATTAATCATAATTAAGCATGTCGCATTCATTGCAGGGTTTAAGTTTGCGCTTGAGCTTGCTAACGACCGTGCGGAAATAGTAAGAAGTTTGTTCGTCGCATTCACTGTAATTATCTTTTATATTCAAGAACATTTTCTCTTTCTATTTATTTGCAGCGTGAATAAGAATTTGAACGGGAAAATTGTATAGAAAGCCGAAGGGAGTAGACTTCTCTTTTCGTCTTCGTGTGTTCGTTTCTCGAAGCAATTTTTTTTATAGGACGAAGTGTATATGATTCTTTAGATTTGATCTGATTTCCAATACTCTCGGGGAAATATGGATAAAAAGTAGCCTATAGCACACAGATTGAATATAGCTACCTATTATTACTTAGTGAGATAATTTAATAATACCTCTACGTACTTTTCTCTTTTCAACAAACAAATTTAAATATAAATACTAGTTATTATTCTCCAATTTGAAGTGATATGACGTTAAATTCTTAGCAATCTACTCCTTTACCTTGAATTCTCAAATATTACAAATAAAACGAGAATATCATCATAAACAAACTTTTGGACAGAAATGTGAATATTTTAAAAACTCTTCAGTATTGTGTTACTTTGTTTTCCGTCGCCAGAAGCGAGGAAAATTTACTTAATTCACTGTTTTTCTGTGAACATTTATGCCAATATTCAAAACATCTAATGAAGTTCTGAAAAGATCTCTATTTAATTTTTTTTTACAATGAGTGGAATAATTCGCTCCGATTTATTATATGACCAAGTTGAGAGAGAAAGAATTTCACAAAATTGCCTCGAGAATCTTGGAGTTTCATTCTTTATTGCTGTTTCCGAGCAAGAAGTTTTTCATCACACAACTGAAAATTTTAGAGGTTTTGGTTTTATGCTGTTCAGATATTCAGTAGGTATTGTATATAACTTTAGACAGATTATATTTACTTTCGTGGACATGGACATTAACCGTCTTTACGTAATCGAACTTAAAAATAGTGATATTAATCGCGTTATCGAAAAATCAGCACTCATTTCTGGACAGATGTCTGAGACTTGTATTTCCAAAATCATCTGCTTCGAGAGCGTATTAACAGCGACTTTTTTAATTTTAATCGTTTTTAAGGGAGATCCTACCCTCCCTTATAAAGCTGTATCTTCACCATCATCGTCATCTTGGATCTATCTATAAGGGTCGGGTTATCTGAGTTTGCACGATACCATAATTACAAGTCTACGAGAAATCGCGTCTACAGGCTGCAGTAGACTTTCTACTGCTTGATACCTACTTCACATTGAAGAAGGAGTAGCTGCAGACTACCGATCATAGCGTACACTCGTACTGCGTACAACCCTGTACACTGTTTCAGTCCAGATAGCAAGACACCGTTGCCCTGACTGAGACATACTGTCAGACCGACTGACAGACAGACAGACAGACTGATTGACTGACATACAGACTGAATTGATTGACTGACAGACATACTGACTTACAGACAGACTGACTAACAGACTGACTGCCATACTGACTGACAGTCAGGGCAACGGTGACGTAGATATTAGGCATTTAACAGCCTACTTTTAACTCAGACGGTTTTTTTATAATCAAGTTTTAACGAATTTAACTATTCTAAAAGCGTGATTTTCTTGAATACTTTTTCTTACTAACCTTGTATGACTAGCACCTTACCTTTAATACTACTGCATGCGATTGATTCTCGTTTCAAGTGCATCAACAAAAGCAATACTTAGAATGCTTTTTTACACTTAGTTGCATATTCTCGTTTACAAATAAATGAATAGTAAGGTGATCCGGTACTATCTAAGATTGATACATTGTGGTGTAATATAAATGGATTCTAAAAAGTACCTACCTACAACTAAGGTGTATGTATATGATAATCTATCGTTGTTTATACTTTGCTACGTCATGCGAATAAAATGATTCATAAATGATTTATTGAAGTGTTTAATTGTGGTCAGTTACACTTAGTTGCATATCAATGTTTTTTTCATAAGGAGAAAAGGTTTTAGTTTTAACGATGTATGTCGGTTCACGATTTGCAATTAAGTGTATTCTATGTTGTACTAAAATTCTATGGCAAAATATAAATGGAGTACCAGTGGACAACTGTGGCTCTGCCTACCTTGTTTTTCAAATGCATTTTGCATAGGAAATTGTTCTTCCGCTAAAATATTCTGTGCCAATTTTCAGCCAACTTCGTTCGGTAAGTGCGTTTATTCGCGGCAACTTGGTGACAACAGCGTGATGGGTCGAAAAAAAACAACAACTAAACTTTCTTATTTACTATAAGTAGGTAAGGATAAAAATATATGGAATCACTAGATAATAAAGTATACAATGTATGGTGTGAAGTAAAATTACTATGATGTTGATTAATATTTGCGAACAATTGGCCCTCATTTTGTTGCAACTTGACTTATATACGTAACAAAATGTTAGCTCTTGTTTGAAGTCAAACTAATGGCATACTATGTTATATGAATGGTAGGAAAATCTACAAGAACATGCTTAGTTTGGACTCTGGGGCTTACTTTCTGACTGCTCTGTGAGACCTGGGAAATATAGTAATGCGTTAGTATTAAAGGGGATTAGCATGTTAGTGTCAATGTTGTATGAAATAAAACCTAAAGTTAAAGGACATTGCTAAAAAAAACCCAGAGTCGAATATAATAATTCATGTACTGTGAGATAGGCAAAATATAGTATGTTCCAAATATCATATTCGATTGGTCCTAAACAATCCCCAAGTATTAAATAACCTACTTAAAACTTAAATATCTGGCAAACAAATATTTAAATCAAATAATTCTCAAACAAACCTCTCAATGTTTTTAAAAGACTTACCTAATGATACCCCAGACGATGGGGTTGTAAAAAAATCAACCCCACTCGTGAAGGGGATGTACCATAAAAAATATTTTGGGAATTGTTTATGGGAAATAAAACATGATATTTTTAACATACTGTATTTGGCCTATCTCAATGTTCATGAATTATTTTAATCGACTCTCGGTTTTTGTCTATCTATACATTATATGGCATTGTCCTTTGTTGTGTCATCTGTAGTTAATTTGAAGAAGTAATAATTATATTAAAATCAAACAGAAAACTATTAATATATTGTGATGGGTAATACAAATAAGTTTGAATAATACATAAAAACTTTCTATAACAACATACGACTAGAACTATAAAGTCTAAAGATTATCAATAAAAATTATAAAAATAAGAAGCCTTTCATGTACAAATTAGTTAAGAAGGTACATGAGTCAAATTAGTTAACAATAAATATGTTATTACAAAACTTATGTAAGGTGGCCTAGTTAACGAATATTTTCACAAGCTTCCTCCACATTTACGTACTCATCAGCGATTAACTTGTCCAATTTTTTACATCTTATTACCTGCTGTAGATCGCTATTCCAAGGCCCAAACGATAATTAACAAGTCCAACGAGTACTAATGTAATATACTTTTAGAGAGCAAACGATCATAAAAAGGGGTCTAATGAGCACTTGAATATTACGAATTAAAAAAATAGGTAAATATTGAAGAAGGTCGAACAAGTTCTTTTGAGATGAGGAAAACTTGGGAGATCCTACGAGTACGTCACCCTCAAAACATATTATAGCATGATAGTATGTGTATTAAATACATACAATAAATTCCTTCTTTAAATGAGAGCGTTGCCGTACTCGGTAGATCAAAGAGGCAGGACATAAAATATTACGAGTATAACAGCGGAAACGTCCGTGTATAGTGAGGAACAAATGCCATTTATCAACATAATAGCACAGAGGCCAGTGAACGAAATTAATTGCTCAAACATTATGAAAAATACAACCCTCAAAATGCGGTATTTTGAAAATCTTATGTAAACAAGTATTACAATAAATTGTTTGTGTAAATACACAATCACACCTAAGTCTGTAGAGGGTACGCAGTTATGTATTACCTACCCAGAAGTTTTGTTGATCTTACTTAATATAGGGCCCATTGTCATTACCACGCACGACAAAAATTAGTAAAAAAAACCATTCTGTAATTGGAACCAAATTCCTACAGGCTTATAGGCCTATAGATGTGATGTATGCCTGGCTTCCTGACTAGTATAAAGCTTTGTGTGTGATACATAGAATATACATTGCCATGGGTACTTTTGAAATGAAACTCGAACAGTATTTAAGACAACTATTTAGGTTAAAGCCTCTTTATATTTAGTTTATGTTACAACAAAACAGAACTGTATCCCCAAAAGGGTAAACATATTACTCCTTTGGGGTTGCCTACTGTGTTCTAGTTATGTTGGGACATAAAATAACTAGATCCAGCGGCTAAAGACCAACGCCAAGAATAAAGGTTTCACTTTTGTCATTTATCTGACTTCACATAGGATAAAACTTTAAAAATTACTTGTAAGACAAACTCTAAGGCAGGTAACAAAGCTGTGTGGGACCTCTTATAAATGAACCTAATACGTAGATACGAATAGCGATACGATACGAATGCGGTGTTTACGTCTCTTCTTTCTCATGTAAAATCTGTACATATCCTACTTATATTACTCTGGGGCTGCTGGAAGAAAAGTCATCCATTGACTTAAGCACGTCTATGTGCATATTGTTCTTAAATTAGGTACCGATGTATGATGTATTTTTATGTGTTCAATAAATAATAAATGAAAAAAATCAAATGAAATTAATAGTTTTATTCAGACTGATTTTCTGGAAGACTTAACTGTGTTTTTATACATATAAAAGAATTTAATTCAGAGGTTGTTGTGCAAACTGCACGGTTGTTGAAACCTTTAAATTCATGCTCTTTTGGAACTAAAATTTGTGCACATAAATCAAGCAAACTATCATAAATTGCATTAAGGCGCCAGGTCTCGCTTCCGCAATAAAGTTCATCTGTCGTAAAAAAGTGGTGAGATCTAGAAAAGTCAATGGATCAGTCTTATCGAACTCTGTGGAACTTTGAAAGGTAGGGTATCAACTTAAACCAATTTAAAGATTATTTTGATACTTTATCAATTACTTATGTTATGTAAGTAAAAACACAGGGGTTGTATATGACCACTTGACAGTCCAAGCGCTTCGGCGTTCCTACTTATGTCCAAAGTGAAAGTCTAAATAATGTTGGGATATAATTTGTCTTCAATTGTTCGATCAAACACCGGTAAAATTTGTTCGGTAAATTAATTCCTAATCACCTAACCAATTTTACAGTGCCAAAAACCTACTTTCAACCGATTTCCTAAAAAGGAGGAGGTTCTCAATACGACTGTTGACTGCCACGGTGGTGCAGTGGTATAAACATGCGACTGACGTCCCTGAGGTCCCAGGTTCGATTCCGGGTCGAATCAAATTATTTGTTTGATCCATAAATGTTTGTGTCGGAGTATGGGTGTTTTCTATGTATAATATGTGTGTATTTAGAAATATATCCAAAAATATTTATTTATTACTGTGTTTTTTTTTATGTTTGTTACCTCATATCTTTGGACTGAGTAAACCGATTTTAAAAATGTTTTTACTACTACATCCCAAGTGGGTCCCGTTTGAATTTGGTTCCATTTCGACAATTTTTTGGTCCCATTTCGGTAATTTGGAGTCGACTCCTTCCTTGAGACGAGTTCCTCGTTGTTTTTGACGTGTATTTTTTATCAATAACGGTTCTGACAGATTTCAGTAATTCATGATGAATTAATACACTTGTACACTATTCGTCGTTAAAAATAAATTTAATAAAGTAGTTCAATAGTCTTCAAGTGTTCATTATGTAAATGTTCCACCAATTGCCAACAATCGAAAGTTTCTGAAGTCGTTGAATAAACCATTATTCTACTAGGTATGCAATACATTTTGCTGTTGCAATAATTGAACTGAGTTTGTCGATCCGGGTCGAACTTCTAAACGACTGGACCGATCTTTATGAATTCAGAATATGCACTCACGATGATGGTCACTATGACCGTGCCAAATTTCAAAAAGATCGGTCCAGTCGTTTAGGAGGAGTTCGATAACGAACGAAAAACTGTAAAGAAACAGAGTTCATGACAAGTTCATTTTGAACCGATACAGATGTCACCATTTATGATAAGGGCGGAAGCATCATCTTGAACTGACCCTTAGCCCTTAGTTCCTATAAAATATTGTTATGAAGGTAAGAAACTTCTATTCATACCTGGGCTCTTTGTGGTCCAACGTGACTTATCACATTTGCCCTCCCTTTAATCTTGTTTCCTTTTCTGTATACAACTTATGAGTAAATTTATAGTTTTCTATTCAAGCAATATTATTTTTTGCTTTGGTTTTTATCCTAAATTGTAATGAATAACTTCTAAATTTGCCTCATAAATTACTCTACTGGGAAATTTCTTGAGAATTGGTTCAGTAGAAATTGAGTGGCACGATAATTCAGCTTCTTGACATCCTTCTTGTTAATTTTCAGAATAGGATTCAGGTAGTAGGTATATTTGCTTTTTTTGATTACGCGTTAACTATAGAACGGATTTAAATGCAAGTTAGCACATGGATAAACCGTTAATTTCTTGATACATAACATAATTTTAATCACAGTAATGTGTTCCTATTGGAGTTGGAAATAAGAAACTAACTCTTATCAAATCAAATACTCTTTATTGTACACAAAAAACAAAAGAGAAACAAATATTTACACATATTTTTAAAATAGAATGTACAACAGGCGGATTATTGCTAAATAGCAATTTCTTCCAGACAACCTTAGGAGGGAAAGAAAATTGTTGAAATTGATAGGGTTCGTGCACAATGTAATATAAATATTATATATAAAAAATAAAAGGATTTACAAAGAGAGTAGTTCTCTTTATCACTATTTAGCTATTTTTAATATTTAACGGTATTATGAAAGTAGCAATTCCATATAAGTATACCTGTTCCACATTTATTTTGTAGTCAGTCAGGATACTATTTTTTCTAACTTCTTCTATTTCATACTATTTTCTTCCCCATTTCAAATAAGGATTAACGCAATACTTTTTCCCCAAACCCGTCAGATGTCTACTTAGAACGCACCCTCGTTCTTACAGTGTCATATTACATACAAAACCATTCATCTTTCTCCAAAGCTGCCACTATTTACCACCTTTGTCATTCGCAATTTAGAATTAGTATTGCAACATTGAATTATGGTAGAATTATGAATATTTTAGAGCACAATATCTCTTGCTCACTCATTGTTTATTATTCAAGTTTTTAAAGGTTTATTTTTGATGTTATTCGTATATTATTTTTGATTAGTGTTCAGTCAATGCTCGTATTGTATACCAGAGATTCTATCTTTTCGTATCCTTGTTAGGTAGGTAGCAACTATTTATTGGCAAGAAAGTGCATTATTCAAAATGTACTTAATTGTTATATTTCAAATATTGGATAGAAACAGGCGTTACTTGGCGAAAATCCATGACAAAACAATGGTAAGTAAAATGTTTTAAGAAAAAACTTTTTAAAATTATATAATAGCATTAATTTTTCGCAGAATTAAAAGGACAACAAAACGTCGACAATTGTTTCGCCTCTAAACGAGGCATTATCAAGACTGTCTCAGAGAGAACAGCAAAATTCGTGGTTGGAACGTGTTTGCTTATAAGTAAACGCGTGCAAATTTCATTATCGCGATGTAGGATTCTTTACAATACTAATGTGGGTAGAAACCTCAGATCATGCTAACTAAGTTCCAAAAATAGGTATTCACCAATACTTGACCTTATCTGTTTGATTTAATTACTGTCTTTTGATAAGTTGCGTAGAAAACCCAAATGACACACACAAACCAACAACAATTAATGTGTCTGTCTGTTCGTAAACAGATTAAGTAAGGGAGATGTGTGAAAATCTATTTGTTCGTTGAGTAAGGTGTCCGCATCTCTTCTAACTATTTCTAGCCTTTCCCAAACACTTAACTTGAACCCTTTTTTAACCCAAAATTTTCTATAAAAAATAGTACTGACCTCATAAACAAGATTAAAAATATTAAGTTACCGTCCAATGCTCAACTTGTGTCTTTGGACGTGAAAAGTTTGTTCACTAACGTACCGTATAATGAAGTATTAGATATTTTAAAACACAAATTAACAATAAAAAGGATCAATTTTAATAAAATAGAAGAAATTTATAACCTAACAAGATTGTGTATGACTCAGAATTACTTTCAGTTCAACAACAGTTTTTTTCTACAGAGGAATGGTTTGGCTATGGGATCGCCACTCAGTCCTTTAATAGCTGAAATATTTATGGATGCATTCGAGACTAACCACATAGTTGGGAACGTTCATGTCTTGTACTATTTTAGATATGTGGATGATATTATTATATGTTGGACAGGAACAAAACGTCAGCTCAGCGTCCTTGTCTCCAAGTTGAACTCAGTACACCCTAGAATTGATTTTTCACTAGAGTTGGAGTCAGATTCCACTCTCAATTTCTGGACCTTTCAATTACTAGAAGGAACGGTATTCATGAGTTCCGTATCTACAGGAAACCAACAGTTACAGACACAGTTATTCCTTACTCATCCAATCACCCATGGCAACATAAAATGGCAGCTTTCCACAGCTTACTGAGCAGGTTACTGGCGGTACCGTTGAGCCCACAGGCCTTTGGTGAAAAATTGTCCATCATTTGCTACATAGCACAAAGTAATGGCTATGACGTAGGAATGGTCCACTCATTATTAAATAAAAAACGCAGAAAGGCTAGTTTTCATTTATTACATCCGATTCAAGATCCACCTAGGAAGTACACGGCCTGTTTGCCGTGCGTGGGTCCCGTCTCGTTGAGTATAGCTAAGATCATGAGGGAAAGTAGTATATTTGTTGCTTTTAGAACTCAGAACACCTTGAGGGAGCTGTGTAATGGCAAGGATTCGGTGGCGGTCTCACGCAGATCAGGTGTTTATTTGTTGAGTTGTGATGAATGTGGTTTGAAGTATGTGGGACAGACTGGCAGGTCCTTCGATATTAGATATAAGGAACATAGAGCGGCGTCCCGCAATGGTTGTCCTGAGAAGTCCCTCTTCGCGAAGCATCTTCTTGACACTGGTCATTCCTTGAACAATAGTAACACTTTTAAAGTTTTACGTTTATGTGAGAAAGGGTTCAAGTTAAGTGTTTGGGAAAGGCTAGAAATAGTTAGAAGAGATGCGGACAAAGGTGTCCGCATCTCTTCTAACTATTTCTAGCCTTCTATATAAAATATATATAAAATCTATTTGTTCGTTGAGTAAGGACTCAACGAACAAATAGATTTTCACACATCTCCCTTACTTAATCTGTTTACGAACAGACAGACACATTAATTGTTGTTGGTTTGTGTGTGTCATTTGGGCTTTCTACGCAACTTATCAAAAGACAGTAATTAAATCAAACAGATAAGGTCAAGTATTGGTGAATACCTATTTTTGGAACTTAGTTAGCATGATCTGAGGTTTCTACCCACATTAATTATTGTAAAGAATCCTACATCGCGATAATGAAATTTGCACGCGTTTACTTATAAGCAAACACGTTCCAACCACGAATTTTGCTGTTCTCTCTGAGACAGTCTTGATAATGCCTCGTTTAGAGGCGAAACAATTGTCGACGTTTTGTTGTCCTTTTAATTCTGCGAAAAATTAATGCTATTATATAATTTTAAAAAGTTTTTTCTTAAAACATTTTACTTACCATTGTTTTGTTATATATCAATACTTAGGAAAACCCTAAATATATATTTATTGTGTAAAATACTGTTACCCCTACAATATCTAAATACTTCTTTAAACTTTCGCGTTTTGTACACATTATAAACTTAAGACTAACGGGTCTTTTACGCGATTATTGAGATATATACATACCTCTTTATTACCCGACGTTTCGGCCCTGTTACAAGAGCCGTGGTCACGGGTGGACTGGCTTCAGCTCATCGTCGTCTTCGTGAAGTGCGGGTTTGTTCAACTACCCTCACTTCGTCGTCACTAACTATTGTGTTCGGAGAGCCACTACGGCATACCACACTGATAGTATCAGCACGCGGGCGTTCGGTGAGGTGGCGAGTACATTTGCTGATCACCGGATTCCACGACGTAGATAGTCGATATCCATCTTCCCGGTTAAAGTTGGGATACTTTTTTATTTCGACGGCTTCCCGCACTATCCTGGAGTAATAGTGTATGTATATATCTCAATAATCGCGTAAAAGACCCGTTAGTCTTAAGTTTATAATATCTAAATAGTGTAATAAAACTTATTCGTTTCTACAACTATGTCACATTATGTTACGAGTAAGGTTAGGATTAATGTACACAATTTTTTTTACTTTGTAATTATATTTTTATTAATAAAGAACTTTACAAATGAAAAAAAAAATAGGCTTGTCTTGTGAGACCTACACAATTACTGGCAATATGTGGGTGTGTAGATTGTAATGCACCTCTGCTTACCCTTTCGGAGATATAGGCTGATGATTTGTATTTTAATACTCGGCAAAACGTCTTCTAACTAAAACGTAAAGGTGAGCTGAACCTTTAAAGGTTAATTTTCACGTTTTATCTCGACTTCAGTTTCCTGCCTGTGACAGGTATGAATGTCATAGCATTTATTTTGTGTGGAGCCACAAATTGACGCATGGGTTCGTAACGCGCACATATTTCACCTGCGCCTGTTATTGTCAGGCTTGTGGTGACGTCTGAGTGGACCGCACTGTCAGTACTTGTTCAGGAATTGGTTGGTTAGATTAATATTTAAGTGACACTTGATTGACTGAGTGAACTTGCAGACTGGGAAGAATTTCTTTCGTCTGTACCTCTGCATCTACGGGTTCTGTCAGATCATGTTTGAGGCCGTATTTATCAACCAATTTGCATGAAACTTTACAAATAACACTCCTTACTTACAATGAATAACATTTGAATGATATTTTTTGGATTGGATGACAAATGAAAGAATAATAATGGTGGAGTGCAGTAAGACATAAAAATGGTAAAATCTCGGAACCCAGGGCCAGTCAATGAATCTTTATATAAACTTTGGAAATGTGTCTTTAATAGTATATCGAAAAATGTTAATAAAAATATTTTGCGCGTTCTCAATTTTTCAATTATTATTAAGCAATTTTTTAATTATATACAGGGTTACCTGGTAAGTCGTGCGAACGCTGTTGAGGGTGGTAGTTCCCACCATTTCTGAGAAATTTCACCTTGGACTCCTGCCCCCCAACCTAACCCTTTTCAAGTTATAAGGCTATGAAGATTTTTAAAAAAAAATGCTGATTTATTGTCTATTGGCCTATCTTTTTCGTTTATTTTTGTTCTAATGTTTATTTTTATATGATTTTTGTGTAGCAGATTAGTTTCTTCATCATTATGAAAAATAAAATTAGAGTTACCTCAACTAAATGGATCGTAGATAGAAGATTGATAGTTATAGCATCAATAAAAAATCAGTACAAATCAAACTTCAACCAGCAATAGTAAAAGAAAAATCTGACACCTAGGCTGCAGACACGCTTCAAAATATCTACGTTTCATTAGCTATTCAACAAGGTCGCTGCTATTGGAAGTCTTGGGAAACTTGAGAACGCGCAAAATATTTTTTTTTAACATTTTTCTATATACTATTAAAAACACATTTCCAAAGTTTATATAAAGATTCATTGACTGGCCCTGGATTCCGAGGTATAAATCTTACGGCGCTCCACTATAAAGGAAATTGAAGAAGAAATTTCCAAACAAAGCCGCTCCTGAAGGCTAGGGTTCACGGAACCACTAGTTAATAAAAAGTTTACCTACCTATCTACTACTGCATTTGACGACTGTCTCGGTGGTGAGGTCGCCTGAATGCGATAATCCTAAAAACTATGAACCTCATTTGAATTAAACATCAGTGCTTGCTGTCTTAATAATATTTCGAAAACGGCACATGTGATTTAGATAATTCTTTTTGCATGTTGTCCTGCTTGATTATGTGACCGGAACCACCCTTCAGAGGCGTGTGAAGATATTTTCTCCGACTTTAACTTATTTCGATCATCATTCACCGAGCCTTTTCCCAACTCAGTTTGTGTCGGCTTTGCAGTCTAACTGCGATTCGGCTGAACTTCGATATTTTCCGTGAAGCGACTGCCATCTGACCTCCACAACCCATGGGCGATATCGAAGTTCTGTTGCTTGACTGGTCGGAACGACTGCCATAGATGTTCGTATGACAACGGGGACCGACGGCTTAACGTGCTCTCCGAAGCACGGAGGGGTCTCAGTGTCTTAAGAATTGGTCACCCATCCTAAGACCGGCCTGACTCGATGTTGCTTAACCTTTGCAATGTGTTAACATTTACGGTTACCACTAGACCACGAGCCCCCCTTTAACTTACTCGACGTTACTCGTAGATACCTACGTGTTACGGTAATTGGAATTCTAAACTGATGAAATAAAGATTCTAGCTTGTCAAAAAAAATCCATTTTGTGCCATGCCGTGCCGCCAGACGGGGTGGGCCTTTATAGTCTTTGTTTCATCAAAATCCTGACACCCGAAAAAAAATTGCCATTTCAGTTTTGCCACGCGGTTGGAGGTGCTAACAGTAGATATAAATTTAAAAAACGGTTTCCATCTTCCTCTTCTTATAAAGTTTATCAACTTCATGTTTAGTATACTGATGATTTTATTCAAAAGCCTACTGTTAATTTATGTGAAAACTTTGAACCGATCCCAATATGGCAACTGTTGGAATTTGAATAAAGTTGCCATAATAATAAAAGCGGAGTTTCGTATATCGCGATAAGACATGACGTGTCATAAAGATCAACCAAATCGAGGTAATAACAATTTTTTTAGGATATAATAAAAAATATCGATATTCTGAGAGCAGAAGATTTGAGCTGAGACGAAATTATACAGGTATGTACGTACCTACCTAATTTTTATTTTGTATTTTTCGTCATCGCCTGGATATTAGGCTGGGAGCCTAGCCTCAAGGACATTTGCGTGATTATACTTATATTAACGAAAATATCATATTGCACAAAAACACATACTTTTCCACTGTTATAATTTTATTTTCACTGACCGGTTTCACCTCACGGTATCATCAGAGATTAATACAAAATACAGTTTTAATTCACATAAAAATATCATACTACATATTTATACGGATATCAAAACACCAAACGTGTGTGAAAATAAAATTATACCAGTGGAAAAGTATATGTGTCTGTGTGCAATACGTGTACCAGATTCCACCAAGTGCCGTCAATCGACAGTATAAATAGTAATGATAATATCCTTATTTTGTTCTTTGATGTAATTAAGTAGGTAGGTTCTTACAATTCTGACTGCCTCGGTGGCTCAGTGTTATGAGTATGCGACTGCCGCCCCTGAGGTCCCAGGTTCGATTCCGGGTCGATTCAAATTATTTAATTATTTGATTTGTGATCCACAAATGTTTGTTTTCGCGTCGTTGGAGTTGCGTTTTATCCCGCATCGGTCTTCTGTAAAAACGGCGGATGGCGATCCCGCCGTCCTCAGGCCCCGATCATGGATGTCGATGGTCCTAGGTGTAAATGGTAAATGAGTCTGCGGCACCCTGACCGCTGACTGCGGAACTCAGCGGGGAGGGTACGCTTCCTCTCCCTCTCGGCCGCCTCCTTCGCTAGCATGACTTGCTCGCAAAAGGACACGGCCACGTTCCACCTATTCGCGCTGGAGACCATTGCTTGAAGCATGGTTTCCACCGAGAGGGTATCCACGGCCACACTCACTACGAAATCCCGGCGCTGACTCGCCCACGCTCTCTCCACCTCGCACTTAACCCTAAACACAATGTAAACCAGTCGTTATTGGAAAGTTAACCAAAATGTTGTTTAAAAATCCTGTTCAACAAACTTTTAGACCGTTACTGTTCTTTGGAAGTTAATTGTCCAGAACGTCCTAAACTACCTCTGTTGCTCTCATTTGATGTAGAAAGGTATTTTAACATAGCTCGTAAAACTGTATTAGTTGAAAACAACAAGTTGTCAATAGCCGCAACTGGCCGCAACAATGTAGGAATATTACATGCAACTATGTCTTTCTGTTATAAAGCTTGATATACACTGACGGATACAATGTTGGACTACTAAAACTAATCCATTCAGTAGATTACGGGTTATGGGTATGAATAATACATAGGGTGTATAGTATAGTGGTCCCACCAAGATATTAGGCAAGACAACCTCTTCTGAAAGTTGTGCACCTGCCAATCAACGGACTGATACGGTACCGCACGGTGTCTCATTCTCGACGGAATGCTCGAAGGTGGGAATACTTCATTGGAGCAGGATTAAGCGTAGAAGATATACTAAGATAAAAAAATTAAATCACCAAAACCGAAATGTAATCGGCAGGACTCAAACCCGGCGCCTTTCCCTATTTGGGAATGCACTAACCACTAAGCTACGATGACAAATTATGACATCATTCAATCTTTGCTTCATATAATTTCTAATAAGGTTAGAATTGTAGCCACTTAACGGATTTCTGCTGAACTACGGTACTAACCAGTGTATAGTGTCACAAATATTTAGAATATTTAAGAATAATAGAAGCAAGCTCAATGCTTTCAAAACAGAAATATATCGAAGATATAGTTTTACCTACTCACTTAAAACCGGCATATGATACCATACTCAAGATTGGGATTTCAGTTCTACGTACAGGCATAAAAAAGGATACTTGTTTGTTACCCCAGCTATTTTGAAAAACTCGTACTTATTGATAGACATAAAACCCTTCATAAATCTTAAATTCCTTTGTGTTTTATGCCGTTATACCTCTAGTTGTGTTCCAACGGTTGTCTAGTGAGCACGGTGCCTAATTTGACCATCGAACATTTTCATTGCAAAGTCCGCAACGGTCCGTAACCACACAACAAAGTAAAACTTAGCTGATAAAGTTTTAACAATCGTTAACACAATTTAGTTGGATGTCTAGAAAATGTAAATGAGGATGACACTTCAATGTTGCCGCCTACTTTGGTTTTTACCTAATTAACATTTTTTTTTTCAATTTCAATTATTGATTCAAGAAAATACACATTTTTTAACTAAGATACGTAAGTCACATTATAAGTTTTGCGTAACTTAAAAAAACAACATGTTAAAACCAAAATATTAAGTTTATTGCTTTTCAAAATCCTTTACATTTTAAACATTTTTTCATGCGATCGAACCATTTTTTAAAACAGGAGGACCACAGATCTGAAGGCATGTTTTCTACGTGCTGATTGAACGCTATCACTGCCTCTTCGGAGTTGGTAAAAGTGAAATCTCTCATCAAATCTTTGATTTTGGGGAAAATACAGAAATCACAGGATGCTAGGTCGGGGCTATGCGCAGGATGGGTGTCGAGTTGTACTTTTTCGGAAGCTAAAAATGACTTTGTTTTGTTGGCCGTGTGTGAAGAACCGTTGTCATGATGTAGGAGAATGCGGCTTTTGGGTCGTCTTTCGCGAACTTTTTCTAATACCCTGGGTAAAAATATGGTAGAATACCAATCGGCATTAACACTATTTTGATCTTCAAGTGGAATTGTACAAATGGGACCCGTAGCTGAGAAAAAAAACGCGATTATTTTTTACCAACGTTTCTCGCCTGCCTCACTTTTGTTGCCTTGTTCTCATTTTCAAACACCCATTCACAAGATTGCTGTTTTTTTTCGGGTTCAAAACTATAAATCCACGTTTCGTCTCCTTTGACAATGTCATAAACAACATTAGAATGTACGGACATTCTAATGTTGTTTATGACATTGTAGATGCTACTGAAGTACGACCACGGGGTCGTACTTCAGTAGCATCTGTGAGCACCATTCCACGCGAGCCCGCTTCTGCTCCGCTGTCAGTTCATGAGGGATCCAACGACAACAAAGTTTCCGAACTTTCAATTCTTCGTGTAAAATTTTCTGGATTTGCCTCATACCAATCCCCAATAGTCCTCGAATTTTCTCATAGGTAATCCGCGGGTTTTCTTCAATTAACCGCTTAACAGTAGCCACATTATTTTCGTTGACGGCAGTTGTAGGCCGCCCTTCACGAAATTCGTCATGTAAAGAAACTCGACCTCTCTCAAATTCAGCAAACCATCGCCTCACGGTGCTCAAACAAGGTGCTTCTCTCCCAAAAGCATTTTGAAGACGAGCGGCACAGACTTGCGGAGAGAAAGAACTTTTAAAAATCATAAAAAATCATCGCTCTAAAATCTTTTAGACTTAATTCCATTTTCGTTGCATACTTAGAACTTTGATGTGTGATAAAAAACAACTGACAAATGATTTCCCGCCAATTGTTTTTTTTTATTACTAAGAAGGTTGCAACGTTTAAAAATATATAACATTCGAAATTCAAATATATCCGATTAGCTAGAAGTGCAAAGCTTTTAGTGTGCCCCATGTATAACAATTTTAACACCACGCATCCTTACATCAAATTCGGCCTCAACAAAATTTAGAGGACCACTTACCAATCTCTATTCATAGAGATTGTTAAGTGATCCTCTAAATTTTTAAGATTCTCCTCAGTATCTTATTCAATGACATAAGTTCACACAAATTTCATTCAAAACTGAAACCAATTACATCTTATGTATAAAGATAATTTGAGAAATAAAAATAAACAAGATTAAGTCCTATTTTGCCCTTGGTCTTATCCTACTTTGTTCAATTGAAGGTAAGAATATCTTGAAATATACAAGAATGAACTTCGGTCGATTGCTTCATACAATTACTTACGGGTATTAGTTTCCCTTGTCAGGGAAAGGCTGCATAAGTTTGAGTCTTACCGATGACATTCGTCTTTGTGATTTATAATTTCTATAATATTAAGAATAGTAGAAGAAAACTCATTGTTTTCAAATACCGGAATACTAATAAATGATGCAGAATAATAAGTAATTAGATATTTTATTTAAGTATATTACGAAATAAACTACAAAGTTAGATAAGTAGGTACCATTATTGTTTGGAAAAGCTTCTACGAGTATTAAAATACTAATGTGTTAGTTTGAGATGACTGCTGCCAAGTTTAGCAGTTAAACTAGGTAACTTGTATCTAAATGTCTTTTTTTATTAATATTTTTGGACATTCTCACACAACGTCATCTACCCCAAATTAGGCTAATATAAAATTTAATGTTATATTTTATTATAAAGAAAACTGTACCACTGAAAGGTATGTACACACATAATTTCAGGATGAGAGATATACTTATCTCTCATCCTGAAATGAGAGATATACTTATCTCTCATCCTGAAATTATGTGTGTACTAATATACTACTGGTACATAGAAGTTGGTATATTATTGGATATTATACCTACTTGTAGTCACGGGCTGTTCTCCGCAAGTCCACGTCTAGTGCGTGGGTTTTGTTTCTTTTCTATGAAACTTCACTTCAGTACATATTATAAAACAAAGTCGCTTCCGTCCGTATGTATGCTTATATCTTAAAAACTATATAACGGATATTGACGCGGATTTTACCAATGGATAGAATGGTTCTCGAGGGGTGTTTTTAGTACATAATTTGTAGGAATACTCGGTTATTATGTCTCCTCTTCAATGTCCTACACCATTCCTCATATCCTTCCTACCTGCGGGAGCGGTTTACAATGATGTGTGCATCAGATGAATCGTGCCGGCCTCACCTCTCCTACCGCCTCAATTGTCCCTCCCACAAATCCGACTTCTTCTCCTACTCTTTTACCGTTCATGCCGTCAGACCGTGGAACGCTCTTCTAACCGATATAAGGAACTGCAGAACTGTGTCTGGCTTCAAGAAGAGAGTGAAGGAACACTATATCGCTTCTTTACCTTAATTAATGTACGTCTACGTATGTTTATATAACTTTTTATGTATGTATTTGTGTATTTATGTAGTTATTGTGTAGTTTATGTAAGTTTATTAACCAGCACACACATCAGCACCTGTTTGCGTCATGATCTCTTAGGCCCAATGGAAGAGATCTCTTTAGACATAAGTGGCACCATTGTATTCATGTTTAGTATGTATCAATTTACTGTTTTTATTTACTGTGTGTACAAGAATAAATAAATAATTTACCAAGCGGGCGACGCCGCGGTCGTCCGCTAGTTTTATTATAAAAAACTGAACTGTTCGCGTATAACTACAAAATGAACGATAAGTAGGTACATAGTAGGTAGGTATATTATATTGGATACTATTACAACAAGCACATTATTAAGTATATGAAACTGGGTTCTGTTTGTAGCTGAGCCCCGAAACTTAAGGTTTCCCACTATACATAGTAGTTTAATTAAAGGGTGAGTAATTAAAAGCGTACGTTACTAAATTGCTTCTTATTAGTGTTAGAGAGAGTAATATTGACATTGCGGTAACTGTGAATTAATTCACACGCGTTTTGTAACATATAGTGTTGATTTATGTAAATATAAATATAACATGAAGCTCGAATTTGGCAAGTGTAACTTAATTTAATAATTCCTAGTGGGAACACTGAACCCATAACCTTTTTTTGTAAGTACGTTTACGTACCGCACTGCGAAAACTGACTCAATCATTTTTGTAAATTGTGAGTTAGTGACAATTAGCCGGCGAAATAAGGCGTGTTATATGCTTACCCCTCTGGGTAATTATTAATAAATCAAGCGTGATTATTTGTAAGATACTCCGAGACGCCCAGGACTTTAATTGGCTGTGCCATAGCGACTGGCACGTAAGATTTTGTTGCCTTTCATCAACATTTCATCGCAAGACAACGGGGTCAAATTTTTTTTTTCAAAATTATAGTATAGCTGCAACTTTTTATTAAATTCATTCGGCCATTTTGGACATAACCCATCAATGTGTGCCCGGTGACGGCAATAGGCTTGCCCCCTATTACGTGGGACTAAAAATACAGGCAAATCGTGGGTGTGTAATGAATCTCTACCTACCCCTTCGGGAATATAGGTGTGATTTGTGTGTGTGTGTGATTATTTGTAAGCATGTATGTTTATCCCGGTAAAGTGTTCTCGTGGGAATTGGTTATGACAAAAATATTCCAGGCGGGTACCTTCACGGGTTTCTACGGGTATCTTCATTAATCTTTAAAAATATTAGCAATAAATTACAAATAAAAATGCAAAATTTCAAAATTACGTGGTATGAATTTAATTAGTTCATTATATGAAATATCTACGAATATTATTCTTCAATAAGTTGTTGTATGAAGTGACGATCCCCGGTGAATGGTGCAATAGTTCTCTAGTGCCCATTTTTAAAAATAAGGGTGATGTGCAAGACTGCGGCAACTATCGAGGAATTAAGCTCATGTCACACAGTATGAAAATTTGGGAGAAAGTGATAGAGAAACGAGTGCGAGAGGAAAGCGAGATTACCCAAAACCAGTTCGGGTTTATGCCTGGTCGCGGGACTACAGACGCCATATTTGCACTCCGCCAGCTGTGTTAAAAATATAGGCGTGCACATAAAAACTTTGCACATGGTGTTTGTAGATCTCGAGAAGGCATACGATCGGGTACCCAGAACGGTTTTGTGGTGGGCCTTGAAAGAGAAAGGTGTGCCTGGGAAGTATATAGAGTTAATCTGTGCGATGTATTGTCGATCGAAAACCTACGTACGAACCGCTGCTGGCAACACCGACGAGTTCAGTGTCGCGGTAGGCTTGCATCAGGGCTCGGCGCTAAGCCCATATATCTTCCTGTTAATAATTAATAATAAGTAAACTGGAGAGTGTAGGCTTGAAAATCAGTAGAACCAAAACTGAGTACATGTTCTCTGATTTCGGCGGTCTCTCCAGTCCTACACCCATGGTGTTAGACGGCACACTAATACCAGTTTGCTCCAGTTTCCGGTACCTCGGCTCTCTTATCCAGGATGATGGGGAAATCGATCGTACAGTGAAGCACAGAATTGACGCAGGTTGGATGAAATGGCGGCAGGTCAAAGCCACTATATGCGACCCCCAATTTCCTCCGAAACTTAAGGGGAAAATTTACAAGACTGTCGTCAGACCTGCCGTCCTGTATGGACTTTCATGTTTGGCCGTAAAAGCGACGGATGAAAGACAATTGCATGCAGCGGAAATGCGAATGTTAAGATGGATGTGTGGTGTGACAAGAAAGGATAGGGTAAGGAACGAGTATATTAGAGGAAGTTTGAAAGTTGCACCAGTGAATGAAAAATTGAGAAGCGAGCGGCTGTCATGGTATGGACATGTTATGAGAAGAGAGGAAAGCAATGTCGTTAGAAAGGTGCAAAGTATGACTGTAGAGGCTTTAAGAAGTAGAGGTAGGCCAAAGAAAAGATGGATGGAATGTGTGAAAGAGGATATGACAAGGAGAGGATTGAATGAAGAGATGACTTCTGACAGAGGTGTGTGGAGGAGAAAGACTTGTTGCGCCGACCCCAAATAATTGGGATAAGGGCAGGTAGATGATGATGATGATGAAATATCTACGCCATATTTTAAATTGCCGCACAATTTTAAATAAAACGAAACGCTTTGTCGACAAATATAGCCGAAGGGACGACCCAATGTGAGCTTTCGAAAAAGCTCCATTCAAGGGAAAATGAAGGGTGCTTCACTTTAAAACTGATGACGTGTAAAAAGCTGATAGAGCCATCGGGGGTTCATTTAAATGTCGCGACTGGGATGAGAATCTCTTGATTTTACACAAAATTCGTAGCTTAATAAACGTTGATAAGTACCAGATGGTATCTTTCACAGGGATTTTGGACAATTCTACTCAAAAATTATTCTTAAAATTTACTTAATTATTCAGCTATGGATATAAGGTTTTTTTTATTCTTAATTGTACAAATTTACAAAACACAACAAACAATTTCGATATGTACAAAGGTGTGCTTAAGTCAGTAATGGCTTCTCTTTTAGCAGACCTTAGAGGCATATAGGAGATAGATAATACTGAAGACTGAATACTGAATTTACAATATACATAATTGAATACTAAAAATATTTACATTACAAAATATCGTTTAAAAAATCCTCCACGTCTTTGCCGACTGGAAAGGTTCCCAGAATGCTGGCTGTGGCACGTTGGATGGCGATACTTATTCTTTCGGCCAGAAATGACATATGCACGGATTTTGTAGAAAATTTCATTTAAATAGGTGTAGTAAATTAGATTAACTAGATAGCTCGGACTGCAGAAATTCTAGGACATCGTGTGAGAATGTCCAAAAAAAAATTAAATTGTAAAGTTACGATATTTCAGAAAAAGTAAGCATTATTCATTGCTTATAAAATATAGGATTCATTTTGGTTTTTATTTTCTATATGGTGATGGATTTACTATACAGCACCGAACAGCAAGCTTGCCCCCTATTACGTGGGAAGGCAAAGTAAGGATATGAGGCAAAGTTCGTATGTTTAATTTAGCTTTAAAACTTGCGTATAATCCATAATAAAATATAGGCCATACGTCCATGACCCACTTCGCCTATGACGCGTTACTATCTATACTTGAAGAATACAAAGAACTTGCGAACAGGAACTTTTCTTACGATGTTGTCCTTTATAATTAACTCAGGAGTTAATTAACTTCTATTAGGAGTAAAATTAAATTTCTGTAAAGGTATGATCGGGATTTACAGCCCAGATCGTGAAAATCACCGAAAAGAGTGTTACGATTTTTCATATTTAACCCATTTACATATGATTAATAACAACGATAATTTGTATATATTAAAATGAAAGACCAAAAATTATGTTAATTAAAAGTTAGTTAGTTAAAATTTTAACTCTTAAAACCCTGTAGTTGTTTTATAATAAACGTCAACAAACGCACAAAATTGAGAAAAAATACGAAAACGTGCCTTCGTATTTTTCAGATTTAACCCAATAAATCAACACAAATTGATAAAAAGAAACACTTTTTGAACACTGAAAAAACCAATAAATATAACCATGTACTTTTTTTTTGTACTTTTACAAACAAAGACCCCTTTTAAAGCCCTAAAATCTAGATATGTTTTACGTAAATTCTCCATAGAAAAATGTATGCAAAATCAAGCGCGTCCCGATAGTACGATCGTCGCAACTAATCGCCAGTGCGCCATAGAATTTCAAAGCGACTCCACGCGTGTCGGATGCTCCAGCAAAATTACGTGTTGTGAATTTGTGTTTTTTGTGAAAAACTGTAAGTACAATATTTTTATAACTAATTTACTTTCAGTAAGTAGAAAGTACCGATATAATGAAAGTCTGAAAGAAAACCATGATGGAACTAGATATAAATCGTAAGAAATACAAAATTATTTACTTTGTTGAGTAGGTCATTTTATGAACCTTGTAAAGTAGGTATCAATTCAGGCTTGAAACAATCAAAGCCCTGCCCACTTTATTTTCTCGAGATATGAACTGGCCGGGTATGACTGGGTATGACTTTCAATCATCTTATAGTTCTCTGCATGACATACTTACATAGATTTTTCAACATGATAAAGGCAATAGGTATCATAAACGTAATTGGTAATCGAGGGTCTCTTTTCGCAGGACAATTTGCTGAGTGCCATGCCAGCGAAAAGAAAATTTAGTACGCATTATAAAAACGTGAAAGCCAAAAGATCTCGGAATAAAATATAAGTTCCTCCCTACTTATTTATTTATCTGCCTACTTGACTACGTCTTGTCCTAAATACCTAGAAAAAAATTACTAGATTTGTGTTAGTGTCAAGTAAAAATCCTAGTTTTATTACTTTTATTTGTGTGTATGCTTATCATGTCTTAGTAGTAATAATAATATAATCTATTTGCATTTTGAACAGGGTAGGTACATTACAAAGCAAATAGGTACAATGATTTAGATCGCCTGATTCAGACATATACCTACAATAGCATGTAAATATTGATTTGACATGTAATTAGATAGGTGCACAATTAGGTATGTCAGTCTAAGAAGAAAAATTACAATGTCCAGTAGGTAATAATTACGTAATTTCAATATCTCTATAAGTAATAAAGTCAATTTGTATAGGAACAATTTTCATAGTAATAAATTTTATTACATAATATAGTATTAGTTTTCATGTTCATCATGTCTAAATATGTGGAAGTGGAAGTAGGTATGTTTCCTATCAGAAATTGCACGGGCGCGCGCGCGGCTTTGTAGACATACTTACCGCCAAAGAGGAGCGCCTGGCGTAGGGTTGTACAAAAATTACAAAATAAATAAAAAGTGGATATTGATGAATAATATTTCCAGTACTGAAAATGAAGAAAACCTTCAGGCCGAGACTCCGAGCCACACTGCTACGCGCTGTATAGAGGTAAGTTGTTATACGTAATTCTTGTAGACTTGTTACATAAATAAACAAACTAGTTAGTGATGGGCGAAGACAAAATCTCAGTACGTACAGTTTTTTTTTGCAATATTTATTATTTTCATTGAGAGACAAACACCTTAGTACCTTAATACTTCTCAATTACTTTCTCAAAAGAAAATTCACGTTCAAATCTCGTATTTTACCAAAATCAAGATATTTTTTTTTTGTAAAATATTATCTTTTACGCGAGTGGTGTACGTATGTATGTATGTATACTAAGTAATATATCTTTGTGGCACGATAAGTTCAAAATTATTGAACCGATTTTAATGTTTTTAGTATCATTAGAATTGTCTTCTAAGCCCGAGTGACATAGAATAAGTGACGCCATAAAAAACCAATACGTATAGAGTAAAGGAAATTTATAATTTCTGTTCATCACGAACATAATATTGTATGAATTATTTTGCACTTTTATAATTTGTCTTCGTCAGTTATGAATATAAATAAATAAACAATAAAAATGTTAAAACCCGACAGATTAAAAAATAAAAATATGTAATAAAAATATTTAATAAAAATAAATATTTAACAACACCATTGTAATATAGCGTATTTAGCAGTCGGGGCCTATTTCTAAAGAAATATTTAGCTAGTCAGCGACTGTTGAATTTGATTTATTACAATAGTGTTCTTATTTATTTTTATGTAACATAATTCAAGACCGTAGACTTGTTTTCTTTTTACCTTTTGAGTTTTTATGCATATAGTCGGATTTATTAAATTTATGACGTGATAACGTCTTATAAATCGATGAACACCGGCAACACGCACAAAAAAGTGTCACATTATGTCACGCTAGGGTCAAGCGAGAGCGCAGTACAAGCGATGGAGAATAATATTATGACGTTATCCGGTAAAATTATCGTCCTAAACCGACTTTACAAGCAACCAGTTTTTTATTATGTTTATTTATTCATTTTCATAATTGACGAAGACTGATAAAAACGTTTAAGATTTTGATCTAGTGTTATGTGTTTCAAAGATGTATTCTAAGGGAGTTCTTAGCTATGTTTGAAGAAATTTGGCCCATACCTTTTGAATTATTTTTTATAAAAATAATCAAGCCATTATCTTTCTTTACAGGAACTAGTTATTGACAACCGTCAAGAGGGAAAGGTGGATGAAGTGGAAGTTGGGCGTAGAGTAGTGGATATTTCTTTTTTTTTTAAAGCTCTTCAGGCCATAGGGGACCACGGTCCAATGGATTGTAAGTTAAGTTACCTCAGTATAATAGGTGAAGTAAAAGTTGGTCTGGACTCAAAACTTATCATAAAATGTGGTTTGTGTAATATGAAATTTACTGTGTGATTGGTTGAAAAGAAAGAAGATAGCATGGAAGTGAATCATCAAATTGTGTCTGGTATCATATCATCTAGTGGGAGCTACTCTCAGTTAAAAACATTAAGTGCCGCAGTAGCCCTACCAATCATGTCACCTTCATTATACAATGAAATTAATAATACGGTTTGCGATTGGTGGGAAAAGACAGCAGCACATTCCATGGCAGAAGCTGTCAAGGAAGAAGAGGAGTACGCAGTGTCTATAGGTAGTGTTGATAAAAATGGTACACCATTAATATCTGTTGCTGTTGACGGTTGTTGGAGCAAGAGATCTTATGGTAAGAATTTTTCCGCCTTATCCGGCGCTACTGCGATAATTGACATTAAAACTAATAAAGTATTGTTTTTTGGAGTTAAAAATAAATACTGCGTAGTCTGTGCACGAGCCGCAAAGAACAACAGTCAGCCCCCGGAACACCATTGTTTCAAGAATTATTCAGGATCATCTACCGGGATGGAATCGACCATAATAGTTGAGGAGTTTAAACGTTCCTTTGTTGATCACGGTGTAATTTATAATAAATTTGTAGCAGACGGCGATTCCAGTACTTATAAAAAAATATTAGATTCGCGTCCGTACGATAATTTAATAGTAGAGAAAATTGAATGCAAGAATCATCTTTTACGAAACTACTGCAATAGCTTGGTGAAATTGTCGAAAGACACTAAGTATTCTTGCGAATTGCGGAAATTCCTAAAAGAAAGGTATTTGCGTTTAAGAACAGGTGTAAAATGCGCGATTAAATATTGGGGGGATCAAAATCAGTCACTCGAAGAAAAAATAAAAAATCTTAGCGAAGATATCCTAAATGGTCCACAACACGTATTTGGTAATCACCAACATTGTAAGGAGTATTTTTGTAGACCTGACACTCGTCGAATAGAACCTGTTGGGTTACTTCCAGCAATTGTTGGATGCGGATTAATGGACGCGGTAGAAATTTTAAGTAAAAGACTGTCATATCATTCTAGAAGTTTAATTCATAATTGCACAAGTAATATAGTTGAAAGTTTTAACGGAGTTATTGCCAAATTAGTTGGGGGTAAGCGTGTAAATTATTCTTCCCGTGGTTCTTATGCGGGCCGATGCGCAGCTGCTGTTGTGTCTTGTAATACGGGATCGATTCATAGTAAAACTCATGAAGTCATATTTAAATATAGTCCTAAGCCTTTGATCGCGAAAGTGGAAAATAGTAATCGTAGAAACCGTTTAATTGCTAAACCTAAATTAAGATTGAAAAAAAGCCACAGCGCTGTATCGAAAGACGCTCACTATGGACCAAACTGCGAAAAACCTGATCTGAGTCCAGAATTATATGAGAAAGCCAAGTCTTCTTTTTTAGTTGATTTAAAGTTGTCTTGTGCTGAAAGAGAGGAGCTTGAAAGGTCGACCCATTTGCAAAGAAGTAGTGCTGAGTGGATGAGTACAAGGAGAAAATTACTAACCTCATCATCGTTCGGGGAAGTTTGTAAAAAACGAGAGAGCACAAGTTGTGCTGCTCTTGTTTGTAAAATCGTTTATGGTAGTAATATCTCCAGTTTGCCTGCTGTACGGTACGGTATCGAAAACGAAGAAACTGCAATTAGACAGTTAGAAATTCAAGAGAATATTAGTATACAAGGTTGCGGTTTGTTCGTCGACGATCAATATGAATTTCTTGGTACTACACCAGATGGCATTTATGCAAACGGTTTAATTGAAATTAAGTGCCCACATTCTTTAGCTGGCATGACTCTTGATGAAGCAATGGCCAAACATACCTGTTGGGTTAAGGACAAGGCTTCCAAGAGTTATGTCATAAATAAAAATCATTACTGGTATTTTCAAATTCAGGGACCGCTACATATAACTAAAAGAAACGTTTGCATGCTTGGCATCTGGTTTGGTGCTACTGTACCTATGAAAGTTTATATTATAGAAAAGGACGACAAATTTTGGAAGGAGAAAATGGAGATGAAATTAGTTAGATTTTATTACGATTGCCTCCTTCCAGAATTAGTTGATCCTCGGCAGTCACGAAGCATGCCTATTCGTGACCCGCCCAATGTCATAGAGGCTATGAAAGAGAGGAAAGAAAGAGCTTTACGTGTTTTGAAAGAGCAGAACGCCTAATGATTTTGAAAGAGACTGAGGTAACTTAACTACCCAGCCGATTCACGTAAACACGCCAGTCCAAAAGTCGTTTTAACTTAGAAACTTAGAAATCGCCTTTTGGTTTACTGTTTTTAACGCACTTACTTATCTAGTCTTGGATTGTCATAAATCTTTCAATAGCTCAATTCCTATACGATTTTGAAGAGTTACCTGGTGTAAACCCAAGGTCCGATCCTAATGAAATTAAAATGTGACCACACGGGTTGCACCAGCTTTCAAATAAAAAAACGAATCATCAAAATTGGTTCCAAAAATATAGCGAATTGAGAATCTTCTTCTTTTTTGAAGTCGGTTAAAAAGTGTGCGAAGTGACATTTTTAAGTCACTACGCTACGGTTTTTATTACGTGAATCGGGCAGCTGGTAACATTTTCATTCTGATAGGTTTTGCAATAGCAATTGATTTTATCATCAAATTAGTAGAAATCAGAATTTGATCAGTAATCATTAAAATGAAAACAACATTAGAATTTTGAACTCATTTTTTTTTATTGTTTACTTTCGTTTAATTAAGTATATGAACAATTTATAAATTTCATGTTTGTTTATAACTAATTTTTGTACAACCCTAGCACGCTTTTTAGATGGCGACTCATATTTTGTAATTTTTTACTTACTTTTAATTACATGAACCATTTTTATACTTTTGTTTCATTTATTGACAATTTTTTGTACAACCCTAGAAGATTTTTTAGATTGCGAGGTGATCGTTAACAAAAAGTATTTGAGTTTACGCAATAGGCACATTTCCTTGCGTAGAGATAAACACTAGCGAGGAAAGGCTTGATGTTATTTCGACCGTACTTTTTACTGAATTTGCAATTATTTTATTGAATGATAATTTTACGAAATAAGAATAAACTTTGGTAGTAAAATTACAAATAAATACATACTCGTAGTTGGAATTTTAGGTAAGTAGAATACAAAAAGGTCAGTCCGGACCTGCTCTTGATTGTTTATTATAAATAGAAAATCATAAAAATTGTGTCTCAAACTACTCTTATTTATTTATCTAGTAATTAGGATCATTTTATAACGAAAACTACTCTTAGAATATTTTACAAATAGGCAGTCGTTTATTTCCAATAATTCAAAATTTTTGTTATGCTGTAAATATTCAACTTCAATAACAATAACTCAACGTGGAACGTTTGTCGCAAAATATTTTCAAAATCGCGCTCTTTCTGGGTCATTCACCCGCTCGTCGGGTGATTCGGGAAACAATAGCGCTGCTGTCGCTCGAAATCGAATTGGCTCGTGCGCGATCTAGCCCCTTAAGATCCAAAATGATAAAATTCTTTGCTAATGTAATGTTAATAAACGACATTTTACTGCTGTTTTACCTTCTATATATCTGTGAAATCCAAAGAAATTAAGTTCAGTCCGTCCGTCCGTCTGTCTTGGGCTGTATCTCATTAACCGTAATAGTTAGAAAGTCGAAATTTTCACAGATGATGTATTTCTGTTGCCTCTATAACAACAAATACTTAAAAAAACTGAATATAATAAATATTTAAGGGGGCTTACAACAAACGTGATTTTTTGCCGTTTTGGTCAGACTTGCACCTGGCGGGTTTTTTCGTCTTCATTTCTAGATTAAGCAGCCGCAGAGTAAAACATCCTACTAATATTATAAATGCGAAAGTTTGTAAGTATGGATGTTTGTTACCCTTTCACGTAAAAACTACTAAACGGATTTTAATGAAACTTTACAATAATATAGCTTATACATCAGAATAACACATAGGCTGACAGACAATTTATAAAGATACGGCGACGGGAACAATAATCACGCGGATGAAGTCGCGGGCGACCACTATATGTTATATTTTCAACGATAACGATCTCAGAAGGTAATATATTAAATAAAAGTTCTTTGTATTGGTAACGGAAAGCTTAAGCCAAGCTCGGTGCATCGTTGCATTTACTTGAAAATATATCGGTAACAAAGGCTTTTACCGGGTAGAGAAGTCTTAACTTAAAAATACCTACCGTACAAAAAGAAACAGTAGTTATTTTATTATAGCACAGTTGTAGCTTAGTAGCAGTACGGTTTATTATTGATGAAACATTTTGTTCAAAACTAGCGGAAACTTGCGGACCCCTTGAAGTAGTTTTATCGTTCCCAATTCCCGTGGGAACAAATTGCCGGGATAAAAAGTAGCCTATGGAACACCTTATTACATTAGCTACCTGTCACTGAAATTCCCGTTTAAATCGGTCCAGCCGTTTCAGAGATTAATCAGAACAAACAGACGGACATTGCATTTTTTATGTCAAAGTGAAAAGCTGTTAATTTGGTATTACACACGAGAATTATGAACGAGAATTTACTCTCACTGACATACCTACATGATATTCCATATTCAGTAAACATTTCATAAAATTCTAATAACCTTAACTTAATTAAAATTCAGTACATATCATTAGGTACGTTATTGCTACAGTAATATCAAGTGGATATTTCCTTTAGCTAGGTAATGTTTTTGCAAGAATGATCAACATATCGTCTAAAATATACAATCATTGGTGAAAGTGGCTATTAGTTAAAGTAAATCAAGTGATATGATAACTTAGTCAATCTAATCAATTTATGTAGTAATTTCTCATTTTGGAATTACAATTAGCTAGACACAGTTTTTAATGCAACGAGGATATTAACTTATATATATTAACTAGCGGACGCCCGCGACTGCGCCCGCTTGACAAATTAAGTACACAAAAACCTTCCTAGAGAACCTCTATCCATTAGTGAAAACCGTTTTAAAGAACGGGTGACTTTGTTTTAAAATATGTAGTGATTGTATACCTTTTTTAAGAATATAAATTGCAAAAAAAGTAGTAAGGAAAGTTAAAGTGTAAATGTGGTTTTCGTTAAAGGTTAGAAAAAATCACGTACAGAAAATAATACTCGTAAGAGAAAAATCAAGAAGAAAGAAAAAAATCGAAACCAAAAAGGTTGCTTAGTTAGAATACATGGGGCACACTAAAAGTTATGCACTTCTAGCTAATCGGAACTATTTGAATTTCGAATATTTTATTTTTTAAACTTTGTAACCTTCTTAGTAATAAAAAAAACAATAGGCTTGTGTCCACTAAGAATAAATCGGATTGGTGTATGTTTCTTATGACTATTTCCAATGAATAGACAACAAAAAGTAATATAAATTGGTAGACAGAATAAAGATTACTATTATTTTTAGAAAATAAGTTTGGAAAAATTAGGCATTCAGTCACGTGACATCAAACGCCAATCAGAAAATATGACGTCACAGGTTGCGCTCTCACACCATAGAGTAAGTATGTATGAAGAGCTGACTTCTTGTTCAAGTTGTGTCTGTGATTTTGTGTAATTTAATTGTTCGTACGTTTTTATTAATTTACGAATTTTTGTTAATTTTAAAGTTAAATTATTATAAATCTAACAAAAGTACATAGATTGGACAAAACGCAGTTTTGGCGCATTATTTAGATGTGCATTTCGAGACAACGCTTGAATCAAAATATTGATAGGCATCTATATCAAAGTTAAAGGGCTAACCAACACAATTTATTTTTAACTTTCTGGAGGTTTTTAAATTATTTTATCCTTTTAAAAATTTTGAAAAAACCCATGCCGATTAATAAGCAATTGAACTTTTTAATCGGCGAGGGTTTTTTCAAATTAATTTTGGTTTTTATTTTAAAATTCTTAAAGAGCATAAATATGTAGCGCCTTCTAGTAAGTTGCTGTCGTTATACCTATTTAAGAACCCTCACTAATCAACTACAAATCCATTCCTAAAAAAAGCCGCATCAAAATTGATTTTCATCACAAATAATGTAAGCTGTAGCGCCCCCTGATGAGTTGTCAGCGTAACATCTATCTAGAAACCTGTACCAATCTAACTCAAATCCATAACTGAAAACTGCATCAAAATCGGACTACTAGTTTTTGAGAAAATTGGCAACGTTGCTTTTCACATATAATGTTCGCTGCAGCGCCCCCTGGTGAGCTGTCATCGTAACATTTATCTAAGAACATGCACCAATCAAACCTGAACCTATAACTAAAAACTGCATCAAAATCCGACCAGTAGTTTTGGAGAAAAATGGCAACATGTATTTGCACAAACATCCTCTCACCCCAAATCCATATACCATCTCCGTTCCGTCGTAGGTAAAAAGCTATGAGTGTCCAGTCTATAGTGTATAATCCTTACAAGTGACATGTTCTTGGAATACGTTGAAGGAAACGCGTAAGCACCGTGATATTCACGGCGCTTATGACCTTTTGGTCGTGATAAAACTATAACTAATAAGCGATCTTGCGCTTGAATATTTATATTACGATTAGACGACTAATTTATGGCTTAACCGCTGCTGCGAACTTCGTTCGTTTTTTGGTCAGGATAGCTTCGTCAAACACATTTTGATTTGTTTCGCAACGTGTGACATAACCCAAGGCGCCATGACAGATTGGAGCGTTTTCGTTACCAATTTAAATACATTTTTTAGATCGCAAAATAAACTATGTAAATGATTGTTTTAAATCAAAATAATAAATTTTTGTGACTATATAGATTCAAAACTACAGATTTAATCAATTTTTGAAATTTGGGACACAAACCTATTGGCGGGAAATCATTTGTCAATTGTTTTTTATCACACATCAAAGTTCTACGTATGCAACGAAAATGGAATTAAGTTGAAAAGATTTTAGAGCGATGATTTTTTATGATTTTACAAGTTCTCTCTCTCCGCAAGACTGTGCCGCTCGTCTTCAAAATGCTTTTGGGAGAGAAGCACCTTGTTTGAGCACCGTGAGGCGATGGTTTGCTGAATTTGAGAGAGGTCGAGTTTCTTTACATGACGAATTTCGTGAAGGGCGGCCTTCAACTGCCGTCAAAGAAAATAATGTGGCTACTGTTAAGCGGTTAATTGAAGAAAACCCGCGGATTACCTATGAGACAATTCGAGGACTATTGGGGATTGGTATGAGTTTTATACGAAGAATTGAAAGTTCGGAAACTTTGTTGTCGTTGGATCCCTCATGAACTGACAGCGGAGCAGAAGCGGGCTCCCGTGGGATGGTGCTCACAGATGCTACTGAAGTACGACCACGGACATTCTAATGCTGTTTATGACATTGTCACAGGACACGAAACGTGGATTTATTGTTTTGAACCCGAAAAAAAACAGCAATCTTGTGAATGGGTGTTTGAAAATGAGAACAAGCCAACAAAAGTGAGGCAGGCGAGAAACGTTGGTAAAAAAATGATCGCGTTTTTTTTCTTAGCTACGGGTCGTATCTGTACAATTCCACTTGAAAATCAAAAGAGTGTTACTGCCGAGTGGTATTCTACCATTTGTTTACCCAGGGTGTTAGAAAAAGTTCGTGAAAGGCGACCCAAAAGCCGCGTTCTCCTACATCATGACAACGCTTCTTCACACACGGCCAACAAAACAAAGTCATTTTTAGCTTCCGAAAAAGTACAACTCGTCACCCATCTTGCACATAGCCCCGACCTAGCACCCTGTGATTTCTGTATTTTCCACAAAATCAAAGATTTGATGAGAGGTTTTACCAACTTTTACCAACTCCGAAGAGGCAGTGATATCGTTCAATCAGCACGTAGAAAACATGCCTTCAGATCTGTGGTCCTCCTGTTTTAAATAATGGTTCGATCGCATGAAAAAATGTTTAAAATGTAAAGGTGAGTATTTTGAAAAGCAATAAACATAATATTTTGGTTTTAACATGTTGTTTTATTTTTAAGTTACGCAAAACTTCTGGACGCAGAAGCCGTCCGCGTCACCAGACCTACCAAATGCGCCGCATTGCGCATCACGGGTCTGGATGACGCGGCCACGACGGAGGAAGTAATCTCCGCCGTCGTGGAGGCGGGCGGCCGCCCGCATGACCAGGTGAAAGCTGGAGATATCTCCTTCGGCTCCACCGGTCATGGGATGACAGTCGTCCAGTGCCCCGTCGCGGCGGCACTTAAATTGGCGGACGGACGAAGCCTCCTTGTAGGGGGCTTCCTAAAGGCGCAGGTGCACCTCCTTCGTGCCCGGGAAACCAGGTGTTTCCGGTGCATGGTGGTGGGGCACGTCGGAGTGCAGTGCACAGCGGAAGACACCGTGGGCGATCGGTGCTTCCGCTGCAGCCGGCCCGGTCATAAGGCCAATGGCTGTGAGGCCCCGCCTCGCTGTTATAGATGCGAGGCGGAGGGCAAAACGGCGGACCACCGGGTCGGCAGCCGTACCTGCGCCGCCTCGAGGCCTAAACCTCGTCCGTCCGCTGTAGGCAGTGGGGGAGCCGCTTCTGCGCAGCCAGGTTCGCAGCGAGATGCTGACATGGACGTACATTAATGTGCGCCCATGTCCGCATCCTGCAGGTGAACTTGAACCACTGCCGCGCTGCTCAGGATCTTCTGTACCAGAGCATCGCGCAGTGGTCCATTAACTTGGCCGTGGTCGCCGAGCCGTATTATGTCCACCCGAGAAGCCCGGTGGACCAGGACGGTTCGGCCTGTTGCATTTTTGGGGGTTCCACCTCGCGCCTTGCATTGATTGCAAGCGGCCGGGGGTGTGTTGCGGCGGAATTTGAAGGGTTTGCGGTCGTGTCGGCCTACATCTCGCCGAACATTGACGAGTCTCAGTTTGAGCTATGGCTCACTGAGCTCGACGTCCTCTTCGCTGCGTGCCGTCCTCGCCCTGTCCTGCTCCTGGGAGACTTCAACGCTTGGAGTACTGCGTGGGGCTCCCGGGAAACCAGGGGCAAGGGGAGGCTTTTGGAGGACTTCACCAGAACACGTGGTCTGGAGGTCCTCAACCGGGGGAATGTCGCCACCTGTTGGCGGGGGGGCGGGGGGGGGGGGAGGGGAATCGATCGTAGACGTAACGTTCACTTCCCCTGACCTCGCCCGCCGTATTACAGGCTGGCGCGTGGAGGAGGGTGAGGAGACGCACTCGGATCATCGGTACATCCGGTTCGATGTCGTCCCCCCACCTGACCTCCCACAGCCGGTGGTAAATCCCCCGGATCCGCGTTGGGCACTTCACCATCTGGATCGGGAGGCTCTCCTGGAGGCATCCATCGTGCAGGCCTGGATTCCGGCGCCGGACCGGCCTGCCGATGTGGATGCCGAGGCGGAGTGGTTCAGGAGAGCCATGTCGCAAATCTGCGATGCGGCGATGCCTAGGGTTACACCCAGACCGGCCAGGAAGCAGGTGTACTGGTGGTCGCCGGAGATTGCAGAGCTGCACGCAGCATGCATCTCCGCCCGCCGCCGGTACACCAGGTTTCGCCGGAGGCGTCGCTGTCCAGACGACGCGGCAGCCCGAGAGGCGGAGCTTTTTCAGGCATACAGGGAGGCTAAAGATAATCTCCAGGAGACGATAAAGCGGGCCAAGACGGCGGCCCGCGAGGAGCTTCTCGAGACCCTGCAGCAAAACCCATGGGGGCGCCCGTACCTAAAGGTCAGGGAGAAACTCCGACCTAGGGCGCCCCCACTGACCCAGAGTCTCCAGCCGCAGCAACTGGAGCGGTTCATGGGCTCCCTGTTTCCGACGAGCGCGGAGGAGCACGTCCCTCCGCGCATGGCTCCGTCGCTGCCCGACGCGGATAGCACCAGCGAAGACGACGTACCCGAAGTCAGCGTGGGGGAGCTAGGTGCGGCAGTACTCCGGCTTAAACGCCGGAAAATCACTGCCCCCGGACCCGACGGCATTCCTGGCCGTGCATGGGTCCTGGCCCTCGAAGAACTCGGGCCTCGACTGATGGGGCTCTTTAGCGCATGCCTCGAAAGGGGCCAGTTTCCCAAGGTGTGGAGGACGGGGAAACTGGTCCTGATCGGTAAGGCGGGGCGGCCGGTGGACTCACCGTCCGGATACCGGCCGATCGTGTTGCTCGACGAGGTGTGTAAGCTCTTTGAGCGAATTATCGCGGAACGCGTCGTCGAGCATCTCACGAGTGTGGGGCCAGACCTGGCGGATAACCAGTTCGGTTTCCGTCGGGGACGCTCCACCGTGAGCGCGAACATGCGCGTGAAGAGCCTGACGGAGGAAGCAGTCTCGCAGGGCAAGGTGGTGGTGGCGGTGTCTCTTGACATCGCCAACGCGTTCAACACCTTGCCATGGAGCTGCGTTAGGGAGGCGCTCGTGTATCACGAAACGCCTCTCTACCTCCGTCGTATTGTCGGGGCCTATCTCTCGGAGAGGGCCATAGCTTTCCCCAGCTGGCTCGGGCCAGCTCGGCGAGATGTGTCGTGCGGTGTTCCACAGGGGTCGGTTCTGGGGCCGCTTCTGTGGAACATCGGCTACGACTGGGTGCTGCGGGGTGCGTTGCCTAGGGGCGTCGGCGTAACGTGCTACTCCGACGATACCCTCGTCACTGCGCGGGGTGCAACGTACCAGGAGGCAGCACTCAAGGTCACGACGGGTGTTGCTCGAGTCGTGGGTCGGATACGGCAGCTGGGACTGGAGGTGGCCTTGCACAAGTCCGAGGTTCTGTGTTTTCACAGACCTCGGAACGGTCCACCCGAAGGTTCCAGCATAAATGTGGGAGGCGTTAGCATCGGCATCAAGCCCTCGATGAAGTACCTAGGGATCGTAAGCCGATGGAACTTCGGACCACATTTCCGAAGTTTGGTCCCCAAGGTGACGCAGGCATTGGTCGCGCTTTCGCGACTGATGCCCAACCTAAAGGGACCCAACGCTTCCTGCAGGAGACTGTACCTGGGGATCGTGCGGAGTATGGCCCTATACGGCGCTCCCGTATGGGCGGATAGGTTGGCGGTCAAGGGGAACGTGACTCTGTTAAACAGACCACTTCGAACCTTGGCCGTCAGAACCATACGGGGGTACCGCACGATCTCCGGAGAGGCTGCATGTCTCCTAGCCGGGACCCCTCCATGGGACCTGGAAGCGAGAGCCCTTGCGTCATTGTTCCAATGGCGCAAGGAGGCGCTAGAGCGGGACCGCAAGCCTGCGTCTCGAGAAATCGAGGACCAGCGGTCCCAACTCCGCCAGGATCTCATGGACTCATGGAGGGTGCGACTTGAGCAACCCAAGTGGGGTACCACCATCATCGCGGCGGCGAGACCGATCATGGACGATTGGCTGCAGAGGCAGCATGGTGACCTCACGTACCGTGCGACGCAGATCGTTGCCGGGCATGGATGCTTCGGTAGCTATCTGTTTCGCATGCATCGTGAGGTCACACCCCGGTGTCAACACTGCGAGGTTTGCGACGACGACACCGCACTCCACACGTTGGTGGAGTGCTCAGCGTGGGCGAGCCAGCGCCGGGACCTCGTAGTGGGTCTGGGCGTGGATACCCTCTCGCTGGAGACCATGCTTCAAGCCATGGTCTCCAGCCGGAGTATGTGGAACGCGGCCGTGTCCTTCTGCGAGCAAGTCATGCTCGCGAAGGAGGCGGCCGGGAGGGAGAGAGAGCGTACCCTCCCCGCCGAGTTCCGTAGTCGGCGGCCAGGGCGCCCCAGACTCCGCGACTAGGCCCAAGACTATCGACCTCCATGATGAAGCAGGCTAGAAGGGTTGCGTGCTGCGGGGCCTTTGCCCCATAGCACGCAACCAGATTCACTCACTGACGCGGGATAAAACCCTTCCCCAACGACGCGGGATTCTCGTCTCGACCCAACACCCGAAGAGACCACAGAGGTGGTCAAAGTCCGCCAGGCGCCACTGGACATACCCTCTGCTAGTAACCAGAGACGCCCGGCAACGGACGTTAGAGTGGCCGCGGCCTTGGGCCGCAGAATTAAAAAAAAAAAGAAAAAAAGTTACGCAAAACTTATAGTGTGACGTACGTATTAAGTTATGTTAGATTTGGGCAGCAATATTTCCAAATGGAAGGGTATTACTTTATAGTAAGAACAATAAAGATGGCCATGGTAAAAATAATCCTGGGTTCTTTAAGCGGAGCGTGAAGAGGCACATCAGTAGGTAGTCAAGTTGAGGGCCACTCTCTATAGTATTGTGTGCTGTGAGAGTGGCCCACAATCGCTAGACGTCGTCACGGTTTACCACCTGGCGGCGGCGTCAATTTGGCGAACCCAAATATGCCCAGCAGGGGGTGTTAAATGGTCTGAGATAATGATGACGATGACGGTAAAAAGAAGATTGGAAAGCACGAAATACATACAAATTTTTACTAAATAACGTAAGCTACAAATTTCCATTTAGATTAAAACAGTTTTAAAAACATCTGTTTTCATTAGGGAATGCACTCAACCTGATATTACATCCGAAGTCAAGTTAACCTTTTAAAGCAAAAAATGTTGCACTGAACTCAAAAATACATTCTCAATGCAATTTCTGCTTCGTTTTCTAAAATGATGAAAGTTGTAGAGAGGAAATTAACTAATTACTCATTACATATACACCGCAATCGATCTCTCTTATATTATTTGTTGAAGGCTCTGAAATCATTTGGAACGGATCATCATCCAATATTGATAGTTTATTCGATTTATTTACCAATTTAAACACATATTTAAATCCTATAGAATGTACAAAAGGGAGTTTCATTGGCCATAATATATTCTTATATCAAGTGATTTATGATACATATTGATTAAAATGAATGTGTTTTTAATTATGTAGAAATAATTGGGACTGAATTGCGTTTAGTTTATTCTAGTGAAATCAACTATCTCTTGATCGATTAGTTATTAGTAAAATCATGCCTATGAAGTTCTAAATTTCTTAATAGTACAGACAGTACCTGTCAATGTCATACTTTATGGGCATACCGACCTAATTAAGGTTGTTTGATTTTTGCTGAGCGCGTGGCTGGTGGCTTTTTAGGTTACCTCTGGCGCTTCGCAAAATCGGGTTCCCAGACACTCACATACCGAACAACGTTTCTTGTCCTGCACCTAGAGCTAGTTAGGAATAACTAGTTCTTCTGTGCGGGACTATCAACTAATCAAGCATTACCTTGACATTGGCGAAATCATCGTTGAACATCGATGGAGCCACGTTTTTAAAAAAAGAAGAAGAAAAAGACCTATTTAAACCACTACCTATTTAAAATTATAGAGAATACTAGCTGACCCGGCAAACGTTGTTTTGCTTTAAGGGTGGACTACCCTTAACATTTAGGGGGATGAAAAATAGATGTTGTCCGATTCTCAGACCTACCCAATATGCACACAAAATTTCATGAGAATCGGTCAAGCCGTTTCGGAGGAGTATGGCAACGAAAACTGACACGAGAATTTTATATATTAGATCTATTTTATCAAGAAAAATATGCGGACTTCATCGATCAACAAATATTTTCCGGACTATAGGTATGTATGCATTCTTCAGTTGTACCTACTCGTTGTTTAGTATTATATTCTTACTCTTAACTTGTAATTGTTTCATACTGGCTATAGTTTTAATTTAGTTCAGCTAATATGTCAGTCAGCACTTCGATCGACCGCCTTTACCTCTCAGCTTTCTATAAATAGACTGACGATAGTCGCTTCATACAGATTATTTATGATGAACATGGAAATGGTTTCTTAAAGCAGTGGTAAATGACAGTTGCTAAAATTTGGACTTGCGTTTTGAAGTGAAGAACGTCTGAGGTATATGGCTCTCTGGTATAACTGACGGTCTCTGTAAAAGTATTGGTTATGAAAGAATTCTTTGAAATCAAGTAAATAATAATGGCCAGTATCAACGTGGTGTCTTGGTCACTTGGTAGAACGTTCCTGTTGGAGACGAATCAGTCGCTGGTTGAATTTCAGCCCAAGACTATAGTTTTGATTATTCATATTGTAAAATTATATGAGAAAAAGTTAGCATACTTCACTGCTTATAAAATATATTAGTTTTGAAGAGGTTAAATAATAAATCAGTTTTCAATAATTTTGGGAGGAAATACTTTTACTTGCTCATATTATTTCCATTGGTATGGAATATCCCAACAATTCGCAATATCTTAGATCAAAAACCAGTACCTACATTCCGAAAAATGCCGAGTGAAATGATCTCAATACAATACATGTATACGCGAATGCTAGCCCGTTGAAACCTATTTCTTGTTTTATTTCTATGATAAAACGGCTGCCGATTCCAGAATAAAGGAATTAGTCCCAAAAAGGTCAGAGTTTGAAAAGGTCAGATATTCATATTGTTAAAGTTTCAAAGGTCAGAGTTACAAAATATTATGTGTAATGCAATGATAGTAAAAAATATCTTTCAATTTCCTAATATGTTTAAGATTCTAGGATTCGACTAGGTAAGTGATCGGAAGGAGACCTGTAGGGCAGAAAACTATACTATACAAAGACAAATAATTTTACTTCCCGTGGTCATTTAAAGTCATACAAGTCTAATTAAAATAGCTGGACTACAGGAAAATAAGAATGTAAAGTCAGAAAATTTATCGGCTTGTCCTTTATTGGCTTTTAAATTGGTTACATTGATGGTGCCGTTGAAATTGAACGAACTGTTACGAGTTTTCCTATTCACATTGCAGTCACGTCAAATTAAAACTGGACACATTCAAATGGCGAACCAATTACATATAGCTAGAAGTGTTTGATTCTCATACAAACCACTATATCTCTGTTATTTATGCTTTCGATTGTCGGCACTTGGTGGAACTTATAATAATACATTTCAAATAAACTCACTTATACATTCCACAATATTTCTTTTATATTATTTAAACTCCTGACCGGTTTCGCCCAACATATGGCATCATCAGAGGTATTCACTTTCACATCACTTTCTACTTAGTATTCTTGAGATATTCAACTTAAATTCATATTGTAACTGCGCATAGCTGACATTGGACTGGTCATTTTAATTAGACTTTTATGACTTTAAATGACTTAGTCAGTTTATTTAAATCAACATTTATGACTTTAAAATGACTTAGTTAGTTTATTTAAAATGTTTTTTTTTATATTGGCTTCGCCAAATTGACGCCGCCCGCCTGGTGGTAAGTCGTGACGACGTCTAGCGATTGTGGGCCACTCTCACAGCACACAATACTATAGAGAGTGGCCCCCAAATTGGCGACCTACGATGTGCCTCTTCACGCTCCACTTAAAGAACCCAGGGTTATATATGAGAGGAAACACGTGCACAGGCAGGGCGTTCCAGGCCACTAACGTTCGGCAGAGAAACGAACGTTTAAAATGTTCGGTTCTCGCGAAGATGCTATCCACTGTGTGGGAGTGGCATCTCTGCCCGGCACGCGTTGTTCGGGATCGGAAGGAAGAGGGTGGGATCAGATTGAAGAGCTCTTCAGAACACTCGCCGTGGTAGATACGGTAGAATGCGGCCAAGGAAGCTATTGTTCGGCGCTGAGCTAGCGGCTCAATGCTTCCCGTTACCTCCGGACAATCTATATCACGGATAGCCCGTCGCTGCATAGCGTCGAGAGCGTCCAGCAAATACTTCGCGGAGACGTCCTAGAGGTGAGAGCAGTATTCGACGCAGGGTCTAATCTGCGTCTTGTACAGCAGACACCTCTGGTGCGGTGTAAAGAATCGCTTTACCTTATTCAGTATGTACCACTATATCTAGTAGAAGTAAAAAGAGAACTTTATATTTTTAAATTTATGATCACAACTGTTTATACTTATGCAAAATCTGGGTACACTTATCATCAACTAACTTATTCTCATATAATTTTACAATATGAATCACATAAAGCGACTGATCCCTTTCCAGGAAGAACGTTCTACCAACTGACCAAGACACCCATAGCCCAAGACATCTAGTTTTGTGATCATATCGTGTTAATATCGCGACTTACGGCGTCGCCAGAGCGCCATCTACCAGTAGTTGAGGGAACAAACTACTATGGTAGGCTGTGCGTAGCTAGAGGGCTCTGATGCCAATCAATGAATTTATTTTATAAGTAAAATTATTTGAGAATAAGTTAGCATACTTCATTGTTTATAAAATAAATTCACCAACTAAGTTGTTGGTCCCACGTAATAGGTGATTCTCATTCTATTGTTACTTTTCTCCAAAGTCTCGTCCGTTAATGGAATATGATCGAATTCAAGATCTTAGAGACCGTAGCAAAGCACCATTTAGCAAAGATCATGAACCCCTTTCATTAGTCTTATCTAATAACAGCAGATAATATGCTGCAAATCAGTGTTACTGTTTTTCACTGAGAAAAAGTGCTACAAACAGGATAAATAGGTACTCTTTGTGAAAATACTTTACTGTTGTACACAGTCAAACAGTAACAAATATACTACAAATGCATTAAAATGAATGGACAAAGGCTAAGGAGCGAGCAAGGAGCTCTTCTAGGCAATCTCTTTGCACAACTTCAGCCTGCATACTCTATGAATCAATTCGGACTGATTTATATGAATAGCATAAAATTAATGTAAATGCGTCCTTCGCGTCTGTTATCGTTGTGATAGACATCGTGAAGTTGAGTTTGATTTGTTATTTCTAATCACGCAATATTACTTTCGTTACATAGATACTGAAAAGGTTAAGTATGCCATTAATTTTGGGTTTAATATTATGCACAGTAGAGAACTTTTAGTGATGTTGAACATGGTTCTTATTATACTCATCATGTAAAAATACAGGAAACTGGTAAGTCTACAACTTTATAAGTGTTCTGTAAAATTGGTTATATATAAGTTATATAGTTATCGCGGCGAACTTGGTATCGCCTCAAATGTATAAAAAAAGAAAAAAAAAAGAATATTTTAATATTTCATGCAAAATGTATTATTAATTATAATTGAAAAACGCGACGGACGGACCGACAAATTCTCGTATTAAATATATAGATAAAATAAATTTAAGTAATCATATCGGTTGGCTATCATATACATTTTTAACTTAGCGGAGGGGCTTAATAAGAATGCTAGTAAACTAAAGTAGGTAGGTAAAAACCACATTTTTTAAACTTTACTACCAATAGGTAGGTATAGTTCGCGAGGCCTAAGCTGAGCTTTGCAACTGTGTGAGTGATCACGAAAAGTAGAATAAAAGTTCTGTGTGTACCTGTGTGTACAACACGTGTGTGTAAAAGAGGTGACATTGTACGTTCACGTACGTATACCCAAATCCAAAGCTCAGCTTACGCCTTGCGAACTATACAATATTATTATAGCCTGTGAGTGTTGGTTTAATTCAGGGTTATTAATATCTACGTCGTATCGTCAACAATTACCGCATCAACGGTTCGTTATAAAGTTACCCAAATTGTCCTAAAATAGAATGACATATCCGCCGTCAAGCTTCGGTCATCCCTATTTAATGTCACAGTCCATGCACGGTTGATGTAAAAATAAGAGAGAAACGAAAATTGGCCGGACGTGTGCTTAAATGCCATTCAAATTGATTTGAGTCAAGTTCGAAGTTCATCGTTTAAATTTTGAAAAACTGTTTCAAAAAAGTTGCCGAGTGATCGTGAATTTTACTGCCAGGTTCTTTCCCACAAGTCTTGCAGTAAATAAAGATGCAGAAGAAGCAAAAAAACGTTAAATTTTTCAGATTCGCCAAATTGACGCCGCCCGTCTGATGGTAAGCTGTAGCGATTGTGTGCAACTCTCATAGTAAATACACAAAATCACTATAGAAAGTAGCCCTCAACTTGACAACCTAGTGATGTGCCTCTTCACGCTTCGCTTAACCAGGTGTTACATGTGAGCTCCTCAAAGGAGAAGGAGGTGATATTGTATGCCTACATTTCTCCAGTAATTATTTCTCATGTAATAGTGACCGGTTTTTGCTGCTAGCCAAAAACTAAGAAGCCTGGTCTAGGTAAAGCCTGGTCCGTTGATTGACACCAGACGCAGGTACGGTTGGCTTTCTATCTCAATAATATCCTATGCTTACTTAACGTAACCTAACTTAAAAATACTGTCTCTTTCCATCTCAAAAAAAAAACAAAATCTTTATATAAACGAACAGAAATTGGGATGACAAAATAATTTATTCATCAATACACCGCATTTGATCGTCTCTCATAGTGCCACTGGAAGGCTTTGAAGTTTGATGTCTCTTGGCGATGGATATTTTGGAGTTCATGCATTATTGATAGTTCATTTGATTTAGGTACGTTTGAACATTGAAGCTTATAAGTTTTTAAACATATTTAAGTAGGTATACGTTTAAATCATAGGTGTGGTCTGCAGAGATGGTCTGGAGAGAGAGTAGGTAAGTATATAACATTAGTTCTAAACTGTGGCTAACCCGGAACACACGTACAGACAGAGAGACGAAAGCAAAATTGTCCAGTCTAGTCAAAAGTGAAAACCAGATGTGCTGAGATAGGCAATGTGCTCGTCTCAGTACAATACGCCGAGTGTCATCCTACATTGTGCGTCGCAATTTTTAAAAGATACTGTACGTGGGTGCGTGTGAGTGGTAGTGAATTCGGAATGGCCAATTTATGCAATAAATAAATGTTAATGTTTTATATTCATAATTTTAGGTAATACAAATTAATACAAAATGCTTCAAAGTTCAACAGATTTTTTATTGTAGATCAACTTGACATAGAGTAATGTAGAATCAATCATAGATACATTTATAAGGATGTCATAGATGAAATATAACCACAGACTACACAAATAATTATACAACATCTCCCCAATAAAGATATATCTAGCTCAAGTTTCATAGCCTAAATATTTCTGTGGAAACTTTATCAATCTACCTGATCTTGATGGCTTTTGATTACAGTCTGGCACTTCTGTTGCTATATTACCAGCTTCAGGAACATATTCTGCTGTACTCTAAAAACATCTTCGTGTAAATACTTCTTTGAACTTTCGCGTTTTGTACACATTATAAACTTAAGACTAACGGGTCTTTTACGCGATTATTGAGATATATACATACCTCTTTATTACCCGACGTTTCGGCCCAGTTACAAGAGCCGTGGTCACGGGTGGACTGGCTTCAGCTCATCGTCGTCTTCGTGAAGTGCGGGTTTGTTCAACTACCCTCACTTCGTCGTCACTAACTATTGTGTTCGGAGAGCCACTACGGCATACCACACTGATAGTATCAGCAAGCGGGCGTTCGGTGAGGTGGCGAGTACATTTGCTGATCACCGGATTCCACGACGTAGATAGTCGATATCCATCTTCCCGGTTAAAGTTGGGATACTTTTTTATTTCGACGGCTTCCCGCACTATCCTGGAGTAATAGTGTCCGACAGTGGATAGGACTTGTGACTTGTGGAGTTCAATCCAGTGGTTGGGACCCAATTCCAACAAATGCTCGGCAATCGCAGACTTGTTTATTTGGCAGTTTTTTACAGCTGTGATGTGTTCTTTGACCCTCTCAGCGATAGTACGTTTGGTCTGTCCGATGTATGAACTACCACAGCTGCAGTCTACCTTATAAACACCCGGTGTCTGTAGAGGAATGGTATCTTTAGTGGTTTGCAGGTGGTTTACGACTTTGGAGTGTGGCCTATATACAGTCTTAATGGGGTATCTTTGTAGTACTGTTCCAATTTTGTCCGTCACTCCTTTCACGTACGGCATAAATGCTGGTGCTCTGCTTACTCCCAAGGTTTGTACCTTGTTCCTTTCACGGTGTTGTGTAAAATAAAATATAAATAAAATAACGTTTATTATCTTTGAAATTTTCAGAAAATTATTTAGATTCGTCAGAAGTTGGTGTGACTCTACCGAGGGTTCCAAAATGCAACGAGACTGAGAAGAGCCCTCAAGAAACTCAGCTCGGCTTTTTTCAAAATATTTCATCTTAAATCTAATACAGAGTTATTTAGAAAGGAGCAATTCGTTACGTTGTTACAACCAGGCCGCCTTGTCATCTAAGAAATCATTAATACTATAATAAGCTTTATGGCACAATTTACTTTTTATTAGTTTTTTAAATTTATTGACAGATAAATTTGCTATTTCGGTTGGCAATGTATTGTACATTCGAATAAAGTTCCCCGCAAAAGAATTACTCACTTTATGAAGCCTAAATTTAGGAACAGCCAGTTTATCCTTATTTCTTAAGTTTAGATTATGATTATCACTATTTTTCACAAACTTACTTTTGTTCTTGTGGGTATACAATAAAATTTCATAAATATACTGTGAATACACTGTAAGGATGTTAATATGCTTAACCTTATCTCTTAATTACTCCCGAGACCCCATTCCATAGATAGTCCGGATAGCCCTCTTCTGCAACACAAAGATGCATTCAATATCGGCAGCGTTACCCCACAGTAGTATGCCATATGTCATGATACTGTGGAAGTAGCTGAAGTAGACAAGACGCGCCGTTTTAATGTCTGTGAGTTGTCGGATCTTTTTGACAGCATAGGCTGCTGAACTAAGCCTGGCCGAAATTTTCCCGATATGAGGCCCCCATTGCAATTTGGAGTGACCTTAACACTGGTTTTAACAAGTCTTACATTAGGTAAGGTGAATCTTACACATTTAGTTTTATTTTCATTTAATAATAAATTATTAGCACAAAACCAGTGGACTGTATAGTGTATGTCCCTGATACCCGTTCTGCTTCAACACTTCCTGAACATGAGCGAGCTCTTTCTGTAAGTGTTCAGGGTCGCAAAGATCATAGGCTCGACTTACCAGCGACACCGCAACGGATCTCAAGTGTCGCGGATGATGATGTGAACCGGCATTCAGGTACTTGTCCGTGTGTGTGGGTTTGCGATACACAGTGTGTCCGAGAGAACCACTCTCTCTCACTGTTACTTTGACATCGAGAAAAGCCAATGATCTGTCCAAATCCATTTCATGAGTAAACCGGATGTTCCGGTGTATGGAGTTCAAGTGGCTTAAAAATTGTTCTACTTCTATTGGGCCCCCTCTCATAATACAGAAGACATCATCAACATATCGCTTCCTCAGTTTCACCTATGCTAACTGCATGTCTATGGAATCTTCAATGTGTTCCATCCAAATGTTTGCCATCACCGGTGCTACAGGGCTACCCATGGCCACTCCGTCGATTTGGAGGTAATGCTGTCCACCATAAAGAAAATAATTACCCTCTAGGCAATGTCTAAGTAGAGCAATGTATTTGTTGGACAGACCATTGTCCTTCAGTTTCTTCTCGATGACCTCAAGGCAATCTTGAACGGGAACGTTGGTGAAGAGTGACTCCACGTCGAAACTCACCATCACATCATCCGGTTCCACTTTCACGCTCTTGATTATGTCCACAAAATGCCGAGAGTCTTTAACGAAGGATGTGGTGACCTACTAATGGTTGCAGTACCTTGGCTATGTGTTTCGCCAAACAATACGTTGGTGAGTTGGACTCACAATAGGGCGCAAAGGTACATTGTCCTTATGGACTTTAGGCAAACCATATAGCTTTGGTGGTTGGACCGCCATAGGTCTATGTAGACGCTCAAACACATCCCTGTCAAACAGTTCCTCGTGGTCCTTAATAACCGCACGTATACGTTTGGTGACTCTGGCCGTCGGGTTATAAGTCACTGGTTTGTAAACTGCAGCGTCACTAAGTAGGTTTTTTATTTTCCCATCGTAGTCCATCGAGTCTATCACCACAGTAGAATTACCCTTGTCAGCTTTCAGTACTAAAATATTCGTATTAGAACGTAACTCTTTTAGTGCCTGCTGTTCTTCCGTGGTGATATTAGGCCTAGGTGGCTTCGCCTTCCTTAAGATAACGGCAAGATCCTGTGTAAGTGTATCTGCGTCGCTAGACGGTAACTTGTTGCGCGTTACTACTTCCTCGATGCTACTTATAATATTTTCATAGGGAAGTCGCTTTGGTGTTACAGCATCTTCTTGTAAACTTGATGTAGCAGATCGCTTTTACAGCAAAAAAAACTGAACATTTTAGTGTAATGTCATATCAGCCGCGTAACTAGATTTAGTCTAGTGAGTGGTCAAGACGCCAAATTGTTTTGTTCCTAACTTATGCACCAGTGGTCATAAGCATGTGGCAGCGGGGAACGCTGATGAAGGCGGCGGTGTGCCCATAAGTGTCAAACCAAACCACACCGGTGTGTTGTGACAGTTTGACACGACCGTGTCACTTACGTAAATTTTACGTCTGTGGCCATCGTGACCACAGATAAGTTATATTTTTCTTTGTGTAACGTTGAGTGTCAAGTTGTGATGCACCAATAAAAATATTCTTTCTTTCTTTCTTTCGTCTTTTTTTTCAGTCTCGAATTGTAGCTTTGGTCTTGTAAATTTTATTTATTTATTTTTTATTTTTATTTTATTTTATTTTTCTTTATTGGGATATTAAACAGTTACACGTTATGACTTAACATATCTTAATAGAATGTTAAACACTTGGGTAAACGTATAACCCACACCAATGTCCACGGATGTGGCAGAAAAAATAACAATTGTGAGTAAGAATTATAATAGGTAAGTGCTAGAAACAAGAACAAAAGTATAAATGTGATGTATCTTATAAGTGTAATTTTGTGAATCTAATTATTTGACAAAATATCGCGTGTTAATCTTTTAAAGCTAAACAGGGAAACGGAGAAAATGTCGATTTCAATGAAATGTGTGTTAGACGCTTCCAAAATTCGTCGCACAGGCGCGCGCAGGCCAGCGTTCGTTTTACACCTTGCGGTATGAAACAGTCGACCGGTACGCAAGTACGCACCCCGCGATAAACCGTTCTAGGTACAATATAAGAAATTTGGTTGGTTCAATCCGGACAGTCAAACCTATTACTACAAAAGCCGTGCAACGTCGCAGCCATCAAATGAACACGCCTAGACTCCAAACTTAACTGGTTATACCTTTGCAGGAGTTCTGTGTATGATAACCTTGGTTGACGACATCTATAACTCATGGCTCGCAAAAACTTCTTTTGGACTATTTTCAGTCTGATAGTGTACTTGTCGTAAAAGGGACTCCAGACCTGCACTGCATACTCAAGTTGAGAGCGAAGGGTGTTGTATAGCAACATGAAAGTGGAGGGTCTCTTAAAGTCAAGCGTTGATCTCATCACAAAACCGTACATTCTGTAGGCCTTACCAATTATACAGTCGTTACAGTTAATAAATCAAAGTCATGATTCATGACCCATACGATCCGTATATATGCTTAGATCTCTTAAACTACGCAACGGATTTTGATGCGATTTTCACCAATGTATAGAGTTGTTCTCGAGGAAGGTGTGTATATAATTTGTAAAGCGGGTAAAGCCGCGGGCGTCCGGTATTTCTAGAATATAACGTTATGTTAAAGCTTGCCATCTTATTATATTTTATTAGATTACGTAAATATTAACCCCTGCTATCAATCATGGTGACGTTATCGCACTCACACGGTGTAATTACCAAGGAAAACGGGTAGAAGAGATAGAAAATGACAGATTTTTGTGATTACAGTGGGTTGAAGTTTATTTTGAAAAATAAATAAAAGTCTCCATAAATAAATCTATAATAATACTATAATAATATAAAATATAATAAACTGGCAACTCTGAACGTCTCATACATCATTTTCATTCTTAAAATATTTTAATATTTTTATTTATATATTATTACCTAAATTTATACAATTACTTCAGATTTCATAATAATATCAGCAAAAAGTCAATACATAAAGGATTTTATAATATTTTAGAACTTTAGAACAATAAACATAGTCTACAAAATATGCAACGAAGATTTGACACATGTCACTCAATGAATTCAAAAATATCAACATCACATTCAATATTATGGCCAAACAATATGAAGTGATTGTGAGATGCAAACAAGAGCCAGAAGCAGAAATGCGCAAATAACACCCCCGGACTCGTCACTAAACTCCGCCTCGCAGGCACCGGACCGCACATCGCTGACACAGGTGCTCGCTGAGGCGTCGAGCTCTTCAAGTGACGAGTATTTCTCTCCGCCGTCGTCGCCAACACCTGTACGCCGGCGAGGGAGAGGCCGACCGCCGAGCAGTTTGGGGCCCCGAAGCCTACCAGCTTCGAGTAGGGTCCCCACTACCGGTGGTATTGTGCACCGCATGCGATGGACTTCATCCATCAATGAAAACGTTATGCGGGCATATTATGAGGCTACAGATGGGGAAACCAACCTGACTGCGTATCGTTCAAGGATGCTTCCTTTGTTTCAGGCTCTTGAACCAACAATTACCGTTGCCATCCAACGACTATCGGATCAAGTGCGGGCTATCCAACGATGTAAGTTGTTGGATCAATCTGTGCTTGATCGACTACGCCTGGAAGTATTATCTACTCGTACAGCTCCAGTGTCAACGAGAGCACCGTCACCTGTGACACAGACGGTTGCTACAAGTGCGACGTTAGCGGAACCCGCACTCGACGCAGGAAATGATACGAGTGATACGTCTATCCAGGTAAGCGAGCAATTGAGGAGTACTTTGGAAGATGTGATCTCGCAGTATAGGTTTATACCTAATTCTAGACCGCGGCTACCACGCTTGCCAATGCATAAGCGAAATCTGGCGTTGATGGGAGCCCTAAATGCATTGCTAGAACCGTACTTACGGACTAGTAGTGATTTGCTTGATACTCACTCGATTCTTTACTGTGGAGCGATTGCCGCTTGTCGTGTTGCACGCGTTAAATTCCCTGAAGTTAACCGTGCACCACGACCGGATGGTGTTCCCGTATGGCAGGCAAGAATCGAGCGACGTATCGGCACATTTAGGACTCTCATTGCAAAGCTTATCTCTTTCAGCCGGGGAAATAGTCGTCCCCGGGTCATGCGTTTCGTGACTCAGGCATTTGCTGGGACCGGTATTCGTCCCCAGTAATACTTAGCCAATGTCACGGAACGTATTGACTTTCTGAAACAGAAAGTGTATGCATGGGCAAGCCGTATCCGTCGTTATAGAGAGCGTGTAAATAGATACTGGCAGAATCGCATCTTCCAAAGTGACCAAAGGAAGGTGTACCGAGAGTGGGAGGGAACTGGACAACGTTTGAGCGACGGACAACTGCCAGATGCTCACACCATGAATCAATTTTGGCGTGACATATGGTCGGTACCCGTCGAACATTCGGAGGGCGACTGGATCCGTGTCGTCGAGCGTGAATGCAGTATCATCGAACCCATGGAGTCTATTACCATAGACTCCGAAGACGTTAGTTGTGCAATTCGTACGGCCCCGAACTGGAAAAGTCCTGGGCCGGATGGATTGCACAACTTTTGGATAAAGTGGGTTCAGAGTTCGCATGAACGCTTGGAGACACAGTATCAAGAAGCCCTTGAGTCTGGTTCCTTACCCGCTTTCATGACCACTGGCATCACCTTCCTGCTCCACAAATCAGGTAGTACCACGGAACCTAAAAACTATAGACCCATCACTTGCTTACCTACCATCTACAAGCTCCTTACATCTATTCTGAGAAGTAAAATAAACTCGCACATAGTATCTAATAATATCTTAGATAACGCTCAGAATGGATGTAGGGCTGGGTCTCGTGGTACTAAGGAGCTACTCCTCATTGATATGGCCATTAGCCAACAAGTCAAGCGGAGTAGGGGCGTCCTCTCTACTGCCTGGATTGACTACAAGAAGGCCTATGATTCGGTGCCTCATTCATGGCTGAGGAGGATTTTAGAGTTGTATAAAATTAATCCGACTCTTAAATCCTTCTTAGTCTCGTGTATGGGGCAGTGGACCACAGTCCTTCGTCAACCAGGTAGTGGTGGGCACGCCTCTGACCCGCAAGGCTTGATAAGGATCGAGCGTGGTATATTCCAGGGCGACAGTTTGAGTCCATTGTGGTTTTGTTTAGCACTGAATCCACTTAGCACATTGCTGAAGGATTCAGGGCTAGGCTATCGGTTTCGTAGAGGGGGTGAGGTTATATCTCCTCAAACTGTTCACATTGAAGCACCAAGATTTAGTGACATTATTAAAAACTACGGAAGTTTTTAGTAATGCCATTAAGATGGAGTTCGGTGTTGATAAGTGTGCGGTTATGCATGTACAACGGGGGAAGGTTGTAAATTCACCGAATTTACAACTTTCTGAGATAATAACTCTCAGATCTCTCTCCGAGACCGAAACATACAAATACCTAGGTATGTCAGAGTCATTGGGTATAGCGGTAGAGGATATTAAGAAATCGGTGAAAGAACGTTTTTTTGGTCGCCTGACAAAAGTTCTTAACAGTTCTTTGTCCGGTGGTAACAAAATGCGGGCTTTCAACGGTTGGGTGATACCTTTATTGTTATACTCCTTTGGCATACTTAGGTGGACTCAAACGGAACTAGACGCCCTGGATAGGCGAGTCCGTCAACAACTGACATTGCATCGAATGTTACACCCACGATCTTCTGTCATGAGACTGTACATTCCGCGGAAGTGGGGGGGTCGAGGCTTTTTGAATGCCAAGAACCTCCACAACCGTGAAGTGTGCAGTCTGAGAGATTACTTTCTACAGAACGGGTGTGACATTCATTGCGATGTCGTGATGGTTGACAAGGGCCTAACACCTCTTTCCTTGGCTAACGAGAACTGGCGTAAACCAAAGGTGCTAGGTACTGAAGACCGTAGGGACGTATGGAAGAGTAAGGAGCTACACGGGCGGTTCTACCGGGTCTTAACAGGACCCGACGTAGACCTGCTCGCTTCGGTGAACTGGCTACGTTTTGGGGACCTCTTTGGGGAAACTGAAGGTTTTGCCTGTGCAATTGCAGATGAGGTTATCAAGACGAACAACTATCGGAAATACATCATGAAGGACGGTACGGTCGACATTTGTCGAGCATGCCACCGTCCTGGTGAATCACTTCGCCATATTATTTCCGGTTGTTCGTATCTAGCTAACACCGAGTACTTACATAGGCACAATCAAGTAGCCAGGATCATCCACCAGCAACTTGCTCTTCAATATGGCCTTATTGAGTTTGAAGTACCGTACTATAAGTACACACCAGTGCCAGTTCTTGAGAATGGTCGTGCAATGCTCTACTGGGACCGATCAATCATCACGGATAGGACTATTGTTGCCAATAGGCCCGATATCGTGTTGGTTGATCGGACCCAGCGTCGGGCAGTGCTCGTCGATATCACCGTCCCGCATGACGAGAATCTCGTGAAGGCAGAGAAGGACAAACTTAGTAAGTACCTCGATCTGTCCTTCGAGATAACCGCCATGTGGGACGTAGACTCGACGATCATTGTCCCGGTGGTCGTTTCGGCAAACGGATTAATAGCGAAGAGTCTCGATCAACATCTCAAGAGACTCACGTTAGATTGTTGGATCAAGAGTCAGATTCAGAAGGCTGTTATCCTCGACACGTGCCGTATTGTTAGGAGGTTTCTTAGTCTGTAGCCTCCACCACCGGTAGTTTGGGTCCTACTCCGCTACTGGTGGGTCACTATTTTTTATATTTTTAAATGTATTTGTGTTTTTTATAAATGTATTTAAAAATGTATAAAATAAGAATAGAAATGAATAAACGAAATAATAAATCAGAACACATCTTATCGGTACATTTAATAATAAAAACCTTTCAAGTTAGTTGGGCCACCAAAAAATGTTTTTTTTTTAATAATTTTACTGTAGCACTTTATCTGCATGATAAATACACAATATTCATGCAGTCTCATTTTTCTAGCATAAACCGTTTGAGAAGAAAGCCGAGAACGTACGGACAGACGGACATACATGATGCAACTATAGGGGTATCGAGACTTGAACTACGGAACCCTAAACAACGAGTGTGGGCAACCTTAAAAGTAATAATCAAACGCAAAACAGGTTTTGCTTAAATTCTTGTCTGTCTGTTATACACACAGACAATAATTTCACGCTAATCTCCGAAGTTGAGGAGCGAATTTAATTATTTGTGGTTTTTACAGAGATACTTAGCTCATACGTCATAGGCTTTGTTTCACCACAATTGGAGGGCATGAAAAAGACTAATAATTAATTTATAATAAAAGGAAATTCGGTCACAATTTTAATTAATTGCGAAATTCGATAATAATGTAAATACCCAATTATAAAATAAATATTAAGTCATTAAGAAGACTGTTTTTCCTTATTATTTATTGGGAAAGCGAAGCAATAATAGGAAATGAGAATGACAAATATTATAATATACGAGTAGGTAAATTTAATTTCTGTATTTGAAAGCAATGAGTTTGCTTTTACTATTCTTATATATTTAGATAGAAATTCTAAATGACAAAAACTGAAATGTCATTGGCAGTCAAATTATAATATGAAGCAAAGATTAGATGATGTCGTTGTTGGTCATCGTAGCTCAGTAGTCAGAACATTTCTCTTGTTAAGGAAAGGCCTTGGGTTCAAATCTTGCCGATGACATTTCACTTTTTATGATTTATAATTTCTATCTGAATATTTAAGTAAATTAAAATTCTTTTTCCTCCTAATTTAAAACCAACAAGTTAAAAATACAATGACACCAACATCGAAACTTCATCATCATCAGTAAGGATTATTTTCTCAATAAATAGCATAACATTTTGAAGCCGACATATTAACCAATCCCAGGCTATTTACCATTCATAATTATCCAATGATTGGTTTCATATCACACTAACAATATTGACATTCCGACTTAGTCGAGAGCAAACCAAACTAATTTAAATTTTATGTAATTAGTAATGTTTTTGTTCCGTTTCGTGTAAACATATAGCGGAGGGAAAATAACATGAATATGTATGAAATTTCAGCTCTCAAGTTCGTTTATAATTTAATTGCCTGCAGTAACGTCGCGCGCCTGTATTTACCGAGCACAGTTTGTGTTTGGATTAATCACAATTTTGTTAATACTTTTGTTAAAACCGAGAATTGTTTTTGGGTGCTAAGGAGCTCTAACATCTCGTGGGGCTCCTGGTCTAGTGGTAACCGACAGACATTGCAAAGGTTAAGCAACATCTAGTTGTAGATGGGTGAACATTTGTTAGGACATTTTCAGACCCCTCCGTGCTTCAGAGAGCACGTTAAGCATTCAGTCCCGGTTGTCATACGAACATCTATAGGCAGGCGTTAGGCTACCCCTAACACCTGCCTATAGATGTTCGTATTGGAGTCATAAATAAAAAAATCAGACCGGTTTAACTACAGAACTTCAATATCTCCCATGGGTCGTGGTGTTCAGATTGCAGTCGCTTCACGGAAAAAATCGAAGTTCAGTCGAATCGTAGTTAGACTGGAAAGCTGACCCCAACTACGTTGGGAGAAGGCTCAGTGGATTAAGGGGATCTAACAACATCTCCAGGGTCCAAGTTATCCTCACCTGGACTTGGTACACCTGCTAACCAACGGACGAGACTCTGACAAATATTTGCCGGGAAACGGCAAAAGCCTCGCTTCGTGGGGATGGCGAAACGTGGGCATAATAAGCGCCTCTGTTTACCCCATCGGGGATTTAGAGGTGATTTGTGCCTGTATGTCAGAATTGTATTATACAACAAGTTATTGAAGACAATTATTTTACACTAAGTTGTTGTTATACATGCAGTGATTTTCGTGATTTTTCCTTTTAACTTGGCCTTTTGTACCAAGCCCTTGACCCGACTACGAGCGTCTTCTAATGATGTCTGTTAAAAACTGTCGTTCTTAATATCTTATGTGATTTGTGATTCTTTGTGATATGTGATCAAAACCACTATTGAATAAAAGCTAAAAGCACTTACTAGCTATTTGTTTTAGAGCTGTCACGGCTGATTTGATAGTGTTCAAAGTACGTCGCCTTAAATTCTTTTTTCGCGAAAAGTTCTCCATGTCCAAATTCACTGACATTTTTTTATCTACCTTATGAAATACAAACAGAAATTATTTTACAGTATTTCAGTAACAGTTGTACGTTATACGGCACACTGAACACCTTTTGTTTCGGAAGCTCGGAATATACTGCGCGTAAATGCAAAGGTATCAGTAACAGTCAATAAATTTAAGAATCGTTAATCTTAAGTTAACGAACAACGGATTATATGGAGACGAAATTGTAATAACTGCGGTCATAATTGATACTAAAATTATGAATACATCGTTTCTATGCCAAAGCACATCTGAATTTTATTGTGTTGTATTTATAACTAGTGGACTTAGTTCGTGATACCGTTCTTGGAACATTTGGAACTATTGTTTCGGGCATATTGGGCGTAGCGTGATGCTATATACCCTAATAACCTTACCTGATAAAAGGACTATTCAACACGAAAGTATTTTTTCAATTCGAACCAGTAGTTCCTGGGATAAGCGTGTTCAATTCGATATAATTGCTGTCAGCAACATAGGTGTAATTTGTTGTGGTTCTATTTTTTTAACTTTTAACCACCTATGCACTCTGTTTAAAACCACGTTTATAACCGCGTTTGCAACCGTGTAATTGATGCTTTAGGGCTGCTATAATTCAATACAAGACATTGCTTACTGCTACAGTGTTAGGGGGCCTAATTAATATCTTCGGGACTTAACCTTTATTCAAGTTGTCCTAATACGCTATTCGCCGGAGTTGAAACATCGGGTAGCAGCTCGTTATTACATACACTAAATACAGGACAAACAACAACTTATCAACGTAATTTAAGCAATTATAACCCTTTCATATCATCTGACGCGTCATTTTAATAAGTTGCCACACAAAGACCATTACTTTGTCATGAATTCACAAATTCGTTTCGTACGTTACCATACGAATGTGGTAGTACAATAGAGTGCTAACACTGATCATACGTTTTTATCCATATGCATGTCACTACTCCGGCGATATTCCAAATCTATCACATCACGAGATAATAAAGCACCGATTCATAAGTATATTAACACCTGATAAATCAGAGATGAAATTTTCCTCATAGAGTGGTTTGTTTACACGGTCGGTTGTGCTAAACAACTTCTATTCTTGTAGACAGCCAGTAACGATCAGGTTCATTATCAAACGATGATTTTATGGGCCCTGCATCGGTGAGTACAATGAGAATATGATTTTATGATGTAATACGTTACGTTTTAGGATTAAAGTTTTGTATTAACGTTAAACGTAATTTGATTTATTTATTACTTCGTGTAGTAGATTTTTTTTACGTCCATTGCTGTGTTGTGCTGGTATGCACCAGAAGGAATTTCCAGTGGCGCCCGGCGTCTTATAGTAGCTGGCACTCATTGTTTTATAAACGTAAATACCTACATGGAGTGAGTTAGGTTTAAGAATGGGACTCCGTGGACTAGGTTTCTCGTTTCGGAATTCAAAGGAATCCCATCAAGATCTTTGGGGTCTCAAGTCAACATCACCTGCAAGTGTTTCACCTGCCTTTTATCCGACCCGGGGCATCCGGCTACAGAAGGTAGGGTAGAGACTTCAAAAAACCAGCCAAGTACGATTCGGTCTAACGTACGAAGGGTTCTGTACCATTATGTATAAAAACGGCAATAACATCACGTTAGTTGTATTCGAAGGATATGTGAAAATTTCAACTGTCTTGCTATTACGGTTCATGAGATACAGCCTAAAGACAGACGGACGTACAGCGTAGTCTTAGTAATAGGGTCGCGTTTTACCCTTTGGGTACGGAACCCTAAAAAAGGCCGTCTAAGAACTTGCAACATGCATCACAAAATGCTAAGGAAAACATAAATGTATTTTCATTGTAACGTTTCATTACCTGCTAGTGAAATCTAAATGTGTTTTTATTTACGCCGTAAAATAACTTACCTTGGACACAAATCTGTATGAATAATGACTGTTTTGTATCACAATGAGTTAATGTACAATTTGTGTGAACTGCATAGCATTGAGAGGCTGATGCTGTTGATTTTTCCAATGTTATCTCTGTACCTTTAGTATTACAGTCCAAATTCGTATAAAATATAAAGAAGTTGATTAATGACGAAGTATAAATTACCTACATTCTATAAATATTTATATTTGAAGTTATTTGTATCTTATATAATGTACTAGCTGATGCCTACAGGTTCGCCCACGTGGAATAGTTTTCTAATCCTCAATTCCTACGGGAATTCCCTGCAATGCAGCAGACCTCTGAGTAAGAATTCTTAGGGCCATTCTTTGCGAACAAGTCATGCATACTGCGAGCAAGTCATGCTCGGGAAGGAGGCGGCCGAGAGGGAGAGGGACTGTACCATCCCCGCTGAGTTCCGCAGTCAGCAGCCAGGGCGCCCAGGACCATCGACCTCCATGATAGGGGCCTAAGGACGGCGGGTAGCCACCCGCTGTCCTTACAGAAGTTGGTCACCGACGCGGGATGTTCATTCCGACCAAACCCCCTAAAAGGCCACTCAGGTGGCCAAGGTCCGCCGGGCGCCACTGGAAATACCTTCTGGTGCGTACCAGAGACGCCCGCAGCAATGGACATGGGAGTAGGCATATGTCGTTTGTTTGATTGTAAAGAACCGTATCAATACTGACCCGTTGCAAAAATGATCCGGTTCTGTCAACCCGTTCAATCAATGGGTCTTCAAAAGGCCGCGAACCAAAAAAATGAACGGATCATTTAGATCGAAGTGACCCGTTGATTCGCGCAGATTTGAAGACCCAGTTCTTTTGATTCATTCAATCGCGAACGTCACATACTTACATGGGAGCGGCTGCAGTCACGCGGAATTTGAAAAAAAGGGCCACTCTTTCTCAGTCTCAAATAATACAATTAATGAATGTTATGATCCATATTACTTTAACTGTAAATAGTTCACAAGTGAATCATTTCATAATGTATTGTAAATAGTTCAATTAATACCAAGTTTATTCTCATCTAAATAATTAACTCACGTAATTCCGTGGGTGTTCGAAGGCTGTACCTACAGTTAGTAGTAGGTGTTGACTTGTATAAATATTATATTAAGTTATATTAGAAATCATAACATATTTCCAACATATTACAACAAGTTATATGATACGTACCAAAATATAATTGGGAAAAATAATATAATTTTACAATACGAGTATGAATCACATTAAGGGCCCAGATCGTGAAAATCACCGAAAAGAGTGTTACGATTTTTCATATTTAACCTATTTACATATGATTAATAACAACGATAATTTGTATATATTAAAATGAAAGACCAAAAATTATGTAAGTGCTAATTTTAACTCTTAAAACCCTGTAGTTGTTATATAATAAACGTCAACAAACGCACAAAATTGAGAAAAAATTCGAAAACGTGCCTTCGTATTTTTCAGATTTAACCCAATAAATCAACACAAATTGATAAAAAGAAACACTTTTTGAACACTGAAAAAACCAATAAATATAACCATGTACTTTTTTTTGTACCTTTACAAACAAAGACTTCCCCTTTTAAAGCCCTAAAATCTAGATATGTTTTACGTAAATTCTCCATAGAAAAATGTATGCAAATTCAAGCGCGTCCCGATAGAACGATCGTCGCAACTAATCGCCAGTGCGCCATAGAATTTCAAAGTGACTCCACGCGTGTCGGATGCTACAGCAAAATTACGTGTTGTGAATTTGTGTTTTTTGTGAAAAACTGTAAGTACAATATTTTTATAACTAATTTACTTTCAGTAAGTAGAAAGTACCGATATAATGAAAGTCTGAAAGAAAACCATGATGGAACTAGATATAAATCGTAAGAAATACAAAATTATTTACTTTGTTGCGTAGGTCATTTTATGAACCTTGTAAAGTAGGTATCAATTCAGGCTTGAAACAATCAAAGCCCTGCCCACCTTATTTTCTCGAGATATGAACTGGCGGGGTATGACTGGGTATGACTTTCAATCATCTTATAGTTCTCTGCACGACATACATAGATTTTTCAACATGATAAAGGCAATAGGTATCATAAACGTAATTGGTAATCGAGGGTCTCTTTTCGCAGGATAATTAGCTGAGTGCCATGCCAGCGAAAAGAAAATTTAGTACGCATTATAAAAACGTGAAAGCCAAAAGATCTCGGAATAAAATGTAAGTTCCTCCCTACTTATTTATTTACCTGCCTACTTGACTACGTCTTGTCCTAAATACCTAGAAAAAATTTACTAGATTTGTGTTAGTGTCAAGTAAAAATCCTAGTTTTATTACTTTTATTTGTGTGTATGCTTATCATGTCTTAGTAGTAATAATAATATAATCTATTTGCATTTTGAACAGGGTAGGTACATTACAAAGCAAATAGGTACAATGATTTAGATCGCCTGATTCAGACATATACCTACAACAGCATGTAAATATTGATTTGACATGTAATTAGATAGGTACACAATTAGGTATGTCAGTCTAAGAAGAAAAATTACAATGTCCAGTAGGTAATAATTACGTAATTTCAATATCTATATAAGTAATAAAGTCAATTTCTATAGGAACAATTTTCATAATAATAAATTTTATTACATAATATAGTATTAGTTTTCATATATTTATTTATTTATTTCAAAGCAATGAGTTTGCTTACACTATTATTAGTTACAGTATTATTAGTTTTCATGTTCATCATGTCTAAATATGTGGAAGTGGAAGTAGGTATGTTTCCTATCAGAAATTGCACGGGCGCGCGCGCGGCTTTGTCGACATACTTACCGCCAAAGAGGCGCGCCGTGCCTGGCGTAGGGTTGTACAAAAATTACAAAATAAATAAAAAGTGGATATTGATGAATAATATTTCCAGTACTGAAAATGAAGAAAACCTTCAGGCCGAGACTCCGAGCAACACTGCTACGCGCTGTATAGAGGTAAGTTGTTATACGTAATTCTTGTAGACTTGTTACATAAATAAACAAACTAGTTAGTGATGGGCGAAGACAAAATCTCAGTACCTACAGTTTTTTTTTGCAATATTTATTATTTTCATTGTGAGACAAACACATACTTCTCAATTACTTTCTCAAAAGAAAATTCACGTTCAAATCTCGTATTTTACCAAAATCAAGAATTTTTTTTGTAAAATATTATCTTTTACGCGACTGGTGTACGTATGTATGTATGTATACTAAGTAATATATCTTTGTGGCACGATAAGTTCAAAATTATTGCACCGATTTTAATGTTTTTAGTATCATTAGAATTGTCTTCTAAGCCCGAGTGACATAGAATAAGTGACGCCATAAAAAACCAATACGTATAGCGTAAAGGAAATTTATAATTTCTGTTCATCACGAACATAATATTGTATGAATTCTTTTGCACTTTTATAATTTGTCTTCGTCAGTTATGAATATAAATAAATAAACAATAAAAATGTTAAAACCCGACAGATTAAAAAATGAAAATGTGTAATAAAAATAAATAACAACACCATTGTAATATAGCGTATTTAGCAGTCGGGGCCTATTTCTAAAGAAATATTTAGCTAGTCAGGAATATCTTCGAGCCTGTGAGGATTTCAATGGGTCTCAACTGTTGAATTCGATTTATTACAATAGTGTTCTTATTTATTTTTATGTAACATAATTCAAGACCGTAGACTTGTTTTCTTTTTACCTTTTGAGTTTTTATGCATATAGTCGGATTTATTAAATTTATGACGTGATAACGTCTTATAAATCGATGAACACCGGCAACACGCACAAAAAAGTGTCACATTATGTCACGCTAGGGTCAAGCGAGAGCGCAGTACAAGCGATGGAGAATAATATTATGACGTTATCCGATAAAATTATCGTCCTAAACCGACTTTACAAGCAACCAGTTTTTTATTATGTTTATTTATTCACTTTCATAATTGACGAAGACTGATAAAAACGTTTAAGATTTTGATCTAGTGTTCTGTGTTTCAAAGATGTATTCTAAGGGAGTTCTTAGCTATGTTTGAAGAAATTTGGCCCATACCTTTTGAATTATTTTTTATAAAAAAAATCAAGCCATTATCTTTCTTTACAGGAACTAGTTATTGACAACCGTCAAGAGGGAAAGGTGGATGAAGTGGAAGTTGGGCGTAGAGTAGTGGATATTTCTTTTTTTTTTAAAGCTCTTCAGGCCATAGGGGACCACGGTCCAATGGATTGTAAGTTAAGTTACCTCAGTATAATAGGTGAAGTAAAAGTTGGTCTGGACTCAAAACTCATCATAAAATGTAGTATGTGTAATATGAAATTTACTGTGTGTTTGGTTGAAAAGAAAGAAGATAGCATGGAAGTGAATCATCATATTGTGTCTGGTATCATATCATCTGGTGGGAGCTACTCTCAGTTAAAAACATTAAGTGCCGCAGTAGCCCTACCAATCATGTCACCTTCATTGTACAATGAAATTAATAATACGGTTTGCGATTGGTGGGAAAAGACAGCAGCACATTCCATGGCAGAAGCTGTCAAGGAAGAAGCGGAGTACGCAGTGTCTATAGGTAGTGTTGATAAAAATGGTACACCATTAATATCTGTTGCTGTTGACGGTTGTTGGAGCAAGAGATCTTATGGTAAGAATTTTTCCGCCTTATCCGGCGCAGCTGCGATAATTGGCATTAAACTAATAAAGTATTGTTTTTTGGAGTTAAAAATAAATACTGCGTAGTCTGTGCACGAGCCGCAAAGAACAACAGTCAGCCCCCGGAACACCATTGTTTCAAGAATTATTCAGGATCATCTACCGGGATGGAATCGACCATAATAGTTGAGGGGTTTAAACGTTCCTTTGTTGATCACGGTGTAATTTATAATAAATTTGTAGCAGACGGCGATTCCAGTACTTATAAAAAAATATTAGATTCGCGTCCGTACGATAATTTAATAGTAGAGAAAATTTAATGCAAAAATCATCTTTTACGAAACTACTGCAATAGCTTGGAGAAATTGTCGAAAGACACTAAGTATCCTTGCGAATTGCGGAAATTCCTAAAAGAAAGGTATTTGCGTTTAAGAACGGGTGTAAAATGCGCGATTAAATATTGGGGGGATCAAAATCAGTCACTCGAAGAAAAAATAAAAAATCTTAGTGAAGATATCCTAAATGGTCCACAACACGTATTTGGTAATCACCAACATTGCATTTTAAATAAAAGACTGTCATATCATTCTAGAAGTTTAATTCATAATTGCACAAGTAATATAGTTGAAAGTTTTAACGGAGTAATTGCCAAATTAGTTGGGGGTAAGCGTGTAAATTATTCTTCCCGTGGTTCTTATGCGGGCCGATGCGCAGCTGCTGTTGTGTCTTTTAATACGGGATCGATTCATAGTAAAACTCATGAAGTCATATTTAAATCTAGTCCTAATCCTTTGATCGCGAAAGTGGAAAATAGTAATCGTAGAAACCGTTTAATTGCTAAACCTAAATTAAGATTGAAAAAAAGCCACAGCGCTGTATCGAAAGACGCTCACTATGGACCAAACTGCGAAAAACCTGATCTGAGTCCAGAATTATATGAGAAAGCCAAGTCATCTTTTTTAGTTGATTTAAAGTTGTCTTGTGCTGAAAGAGAGGAGCTTGAAAGGTCGACCCATTTGCAAAGAAGTAGTGCTGAGTGGATGAGTACAAGGAGAAAATTACTAACCTCATCATCGTTCGGGGAAGTTTGTAAAAAACGAGAGAGCACAAGTTGTGCTGCTCTTGTTTGTAAAATCGTTTATGGTAGTAATATCTCCAGTTTGCCTGCTGTACGGTACGGTATCGAAAACGAAGAAACTGCAATTAGACAGTTAGAAATTCCAGAGAATATTAGTATACAAGGTTGCGGTTTGTTCGTCGACGATCAATATGAATTTCTTGGTACTACACCAGATGGCATTTATGCAAACGGTTTAATTGAAATTAAGTGCCCACATTCTTTAGCTGGCATGACTCTTGATGAAGCAATGGCCAAACATACCTTTTGGGTTAAGGACAAGGCTTCCAAGGGTTATGTCATAAATAAAAATCATTACTGGTATTTCCAAATTCAGGGATAGCTACATATAACTAAAAGAAACGTTTGCATGCTTGGCATCTGGTTTGGTGCTACTGTACCTATGAAAGTTTATATTATAGAAAAGGACGACAAATTTTGGAAGGAGAAAATGGAGATGAAATTAGTTAATTTTATTACGATTGCCTCCTTCCAGAATTAGTTGATCCTCGGCAGTCACGAAGCATGCCTATTCGTGACCCGCCCAATGTCATAGAGGCTATGAAAGAGAGGAAAGAAAGAGCTTTACGTGTTTTCAAAGAGAAGAACGTCTAATGATTTTGAAAGAGACTGAGGTAACTTAACTACCCAGCCGGTCGATTCACGTAAACACGCCAGTTCAAAAGTCGTTTTAACTTAGAAACTTAGAAATCGCCTTTTGGTTTTCTGTTTTTAACGCACTTACTTATCTAGTCTTGGATTGTCATAAATCTTCCAATAGCTCAATTTCTATACAATTCCTATACGATTTTGAAGAGTTACCTGGTGTAAACCCAAGGTCCGATCCTAATGAAATTAAAATGTGACCACACGGGATGCACCAGCTTTCAAATAAAAAAAAGAATCATCAAAATCGGTTCAAAAAATACAGCGAATTGAGAATCTTCTTCTTTTTTTAAGTCGGTTAAAAAGTGTGCGAAGTGACATTTTTAAGTCACTACGCTACGGTTTTTATTACGTGAATCGGGCAGCTGGTAACATTTTCATTCTGATAGGTTTTGCAATAGCAATTGATTTTATCATCAAATTAGTAGAAATCAGAATTTGATCAGTAATCATTAAAATGAAAAAAACATTAGAAACTCTTAAACTCATATTTTGTTATTGTTTACTTTCGTTTAATTAAGTATATGAATAATTTATAAATTTCATGTTTGTTTATAACTAATTTTTGTACAACCCTAGCACGCTTTTTAGGTGGCGACTCATATTTGATTTACTTTTAATTATATGAACCATTTTTATACTTGTGTTTCATTTATTGACAATTTTTTGTACAACCCTAGAAGATTTTTTAGATTGCGAGGTGATCGTAAGCAAAAAGTATTTGAGTTTACGCAATAGGCACATTTCCTTGCGTAGATATAAACACTAGCGAGGAAAGGCGTGATGTTATTTCGACCGTACTTCCTACTGAATTTGCAATTATTTTATTGAATGAAAATTTTACGAAATAAGAATAAACTTTGGTAGTAAAATTACAAATAAATACATAGGTACTCGTAGTTGGAATTTTAGGTAAGTAGAATACAAAAAGGTCAGTCCGGACCTGCTCTTGATTGTTTATTATAAATAGAAAATCATAAAAATTGTGTCTCAAACTACTCTTATTTATTTATCTAGTAATTAGGATCATTTTATAACGAAAACTACTCTTGGAATATTTTACAAATAGGCAGTCGTTTATTTCCAATAATTCAACATTTTTGTTATGCTGTAAATATTCAACTTCAATAACAATAACTCAACGTGGAACATTTGTCGCAAAACATTTTCAAAATCGCGCTCTCTGGGTCATTCACCCGCCCGTCGGATGATTCGGGCAACAATAGCGCTGCTGTCGCTCAAAATCGACTTTGTCCGTGCGCGGTCTGGGCCCTTAACTATAGTCTTGGGCTGGACTAGAACTAGCGACTTTAGAGAAAAGCCTTTCAGTATTGAGTACATATAGACAAACATTAAAAAGGCAAATCCTTTTGTGTTTTATTACCCTACTAGCGGACGACCACAGCTTCGTTCGATCGACAAATTGACAAATCGAGAACCACTCTTTCCACTAGTGGTTCTGTGAACCGTAGACTTCGAGAGCGGCTTTGTTTAGAAAATTTCTTGTTCAATTTTCTTTATTACTCTTTCATTTGTCATCCAATCCAAAAAATATCATTCAAATGTTATTCATTGTAAGCAAGGAGTGTGTGTGTAAAGTTTCATGCAAATCGGTTGATAAGTACGGCCTCAAACATGATGTGACAGAACCCGTAGATGTAGAGGTACAGACGAAAGAAATTCTCCCCAGTCTGCAAATTAAAACGGAGACCTCAGTCGCTTCGCTCCCTCAGTCAATTAAAAAAACAGCATCAAAATCGTAGTATCGAAGATCTAAGCATACATAGTGATATACAGACGGGAAACGGCTTTGTTTTACACTATGTTATGATTTAATACCCATGTCACTTACTCTCATTTTTGATAAATGTATTAAATGTATAAACACGATTTGTACTTGTTGTTTTATAATATAGAAGGTAAGAAGAGCGCTCACGAAAGTTATGCCAATATTTCAGCTCATAAGTACCTACTTTTATAATTTAAAATCGCCTCCAGTACCATTACCACGGTCAAAATATTTCGAGCTTTTTTTGAGAGCTTTTCAGAGGCCTATTTGGCGAGCTCAGTTGACAAACACAATAGCCTCCTATTCTCTTGAATGACACCTTCATTAAAAGTACCGACGTTTCACAAATACTCCGCAAATCCTTAAGCCCACTCCGAAAGTGCCATGACAAATATATTTCACACTTTAATGAGCTTTCGAGTTTGTTGTCATTGTTGAAATTTATTACAGAAGTGAGTACTCTTTGTAATAAGTTCGAAAAATGTTTTATGAATCGGTAATTTGATATTCTCTTATATAAATAAACCGGCCAAGTGCGTGCCGGGGCACGCATAGAATAGAGTTCCGTAATCACCCATATTAGCCTCTATAACTCCTGAACAAACAGAGTTATCTAATCCGTTTTAATTTTCCGTCAAAACTCATCACCTGGAGTACCACATCTTTTTCAGATTTTTCGAGCCAGTCTTTTAGCCTTTATAGGGGGGGAGGGGGGGAGGGGGGAGGGCATGCCCTGTTTAAATCGTCTTAGCAACTACGGAACCCTAAAAAATAATATAATGTCGTTACTTAAACTTAACTTAAATTTCTGACGATTTGGCACTGAATTAGTTTGAGACTTGAACCGCAGAATAGGTGCGTAATGTGTTTTAACTCTGTTTAAAGTATTAAAAAAGAGTAGAGTTGATAGCGATTAGGCATTATTTTATCTGACATTGTATTAAGCTTTAAGATTTAGTTTGATCCTGTGTTAAAATTTTCGTTCATTACTCTTCCTTTTTAGGTAGGTATTTACTTGACATTTACTTTGTATAATCGTATTATTCTTTTGATCTTTAATCTTGGCTCTTTTGTTGCTAGTCAACAACTGTGCGAGACTCAAGAATTTACAAATTATGTACCTATTATAGATCTAAAATTAATTAGGTAGTTACATAAAATTTGACAATGAAATCGCCTACGTCGATTAGAAAGGATCCCTAGATACTGGATGGCACTGCATGAAAATAAATTAAACAATTTTAGAGTAACTATAACTAGGCATCAGACATCGAATTTCAAGTTTTATTAAAATAAATGCGTCTTACGCATAAATCAAATATATCATGATGTGTCACTTTTTATTTCAGGTCACTAATAAAATACTCAGTACTCGTTTAATAGTTGAAGAGAAGGAACAATACATGCGTTTATGAAGCATTTAGAGAGAAATGAATTATTCAATTAGTGATTACCACATCTAGGTGGCAAGACTTATGAATAAAACAGTAAGTACTTATGAGTACAATAGTAATATCACACACCGACTGATTATACGTTTCATTATATGTAAGTACATCTTCGAAATGCCAACAAAAAGTGGTTTTAAAGATTAACCACTCTTTCTTATAGGTACAGAAACAAAGAGACTGTGATATGTCACAAATGCTTTAAATAAAATGTAGATACAATAGGCAGCATTATAGCCAAAGAGCAATCTCTTCCAGGCAACCTTAGGATGAAAAGAATATGGAAAAAGATGATAGGGGTGAATTTTTATGTTATTTGGCACTTTTTCAGGGTAGAGACCTTTATGTATAGAAAAAATAATTCATCCTAATCCATCAACTAAGACTTGCTTATCATAGAAGTTACTTTCTTGACGGATCTTTACGAGGTTTTTATAGAGACGTTAATATCATCACTACATAGGTATTACAATCACTACATATTATAAAAAAACAAAGTCGCTTCCGTCCTTGTGTATGCTAAGATCGTTAAAACTACGCAATGGATTTTAATATGGTTTTTACCAATGGATAGAGTGGTTCTCAAGGAAGGTTTTTGTGTAGGTATAATTTGTCAAATGGGCGAAGCCGCGGGCGTCTGCTAGTATATTATTATAAAACGCTTAGATCTTTAAAACTACGGTTTCCACCAATGGATAGTGGTATGTTAGTGTAGTTGACTGAGGGAGCGAAGCGACCGAAGTCTCCGTTTCAACTTGCAGACTGGGGAGAATTTCTTTCGTCTGTACCTCTACATCTCTACATCTACGGGTTCTGTCAGATCATGTTTGCGGCCGTATTTATCAACCGATTTTAATGAAACTTTACACATACACTCCTTGCTTACAATGAGTAACATGTGAATGATATTTTTTGGATTGGATGAAAAATGAAAGAGTAATAAAGAAAATTGAAAAATAAATTTTCTAAACAAAGCTCCCGAAGTCTACGGTCTGTCAAGAATGCAATCCGTAACCATAGCAACCCATACAAATAAAATCAAAAGTCATGCAAATAAATACAATTTAAGAACTATAGGTATGCAATGCATGCTAATTGCAAATGTTGAGCGGTGCAAAATTTTCTTTATGCTCTATTTTCATGATTTCAGAGATATGCACTCCCGGGTATGATGTCGACCAGCATGCCAAATTTGGTCAAAATCGGTCCAGCCGTTTCGGAGGAGTTGGCACACAAACGATTTACACTTGTCGTCAAAGACTGAGCTTCGCTTCGCTCCGCTCAATAAACAAAGCCGCTCCCCAAGTCTACGGTTCACAGAACCACTAGTTTAAAATAAAATCATAAAGTCCATTCAATATTAAAGAGATATTTTTGTAAAATAAACTTGGGCTTATGAACAAAAATGCAAAAACCGTCCACTTGATATTAATAACCTGATAATATCCGGTACCCAATTTACTGTGTAATAAAAATGCGCCGCCAAGATAATCGCTATCACATAAATTCATTTTGTCATCGTATGAAATTTTTACCCGATTGAAGTAACGAGAATGAGGGGCTCGTGGTCTAGTGGTAACCGGTAATATTAACACATTGCACAGGTTAAGGAACATCTAGTCAGGCCGGTCTTAGGATGGGGGACCAGCTGGATGGCCAGCTTTCTGAGCGAACGCCGAATGCGGGTCCTCT